>RJWM01012313.1:0-57088 GCA_004363535.1 Dasyprocta punctata | reverse complement strand
ATAGTTCCCAGTGTCTCAAATGAGAAAGTTTAAGAAGGAAAAAAAAAAAAAAAAAAAAAAGCCCTCTCCACATCTGCACAAAAGTGACAGTCTTTATTCCACATTGACACTGTCAAGATTATCCAGTGCATTGGTTCTGTACAACAGTACCACTACAGTGAGTGATGAGGGTTACGGAGGCCCATAAAGGAGGAAGGCATGGCATTTGGCAAAGGCAGAGAGTGATGTATAAAACTCAGCCCCTCTTTCTGAGAGCTGAAGCTAAAGATATCAGAACTGATAGGACCTCCCTGGTGCTCTGGCTGCTTCCTTAAATGGGAAGTAAATCCCACTTACACAATCCTTTGAAAATGACTGTCCAGGACAGAGAGCCCTCCTGCAATAACCATTTGCTTCTCTTGTGAGGAAGAAAATATGCTCTTGTCTCACTCCATCTGTTCTCATAGACAAAGTTCTTTGGGTAAAAACAGAGCTACAAATATTATATAACACAAGACAGCCTACTGATTGATTAGCACAGCTCCTGTTTCCAATAGATGGCTTTGAAGAGAGTTGTGATACTTACAGGAACCACACACCAAAAAAGGGAGATCACTCCCGGGGTGGCACGTCAGGCCACTGCAAGAAATGCTTGGAAAAACAGAAGCTCAAATGTGGGCCCTTGTCATGTTAACGGATTTCTCTGTGTCCTGGAAAGAAGAGTAAGGAACTCAGAGAGGATTATATTTTGCCGGTGCTTCTCTCTCTCTCCCATCTTTAGCTGGGTTATAGAGAGGCAGCCTTATCGCTGCTCTACTGCTTCAAGCTACATCTTCCCTTGCTGTGTGCCTCACAGTTCTAATGACAGTAAAGCAATTAGAGGTACATCTTAAATTTCTCCTTTTTTCCTGCTCAGACCTTAGAGGGAGGATTACTTAAACTTTGAGTTCAGTTAAAAAAAGAAATCTATGTCTATAGAATGAGTGGGTGGATAAGTAGTAAGTTAATATATAAACAAATCCTACTTTTATTTGTTTGGATGAAATGTTTATAATATTCCTACGAAACACAGCATGTCAAACTGCATTAGGGTTTTTCAGAAAAGCAGAAAGATTACAGATACAGAATTATGCATGCAACATTACATATACAAAATTACATATACAGAATTATATATATGATAATAATATGTATATATATGCGTGTGATTATGGGGGGTCAGGTCCCACAACCTCCTACATACATGCTTCAGAATAGAAAAATTCAGTGGTATAAATATAGTTTGAGCTTAGAACCCCAAGAACCAGAATCTCTAATGCTCAGGAGAAAAGATAGATGTGCTAGTTGAAATAGAGGAGGAGGCAGAGAACAAATTCACTTTCTCTACCAATTTGTTTTATTACTCAGGCCTGAATGGAATGGATAATGCCTACCACATTGGTGAGCGTGATCTTCTTTACATAGGACACCAATTCAGAAGCAAATCTCTTTCACAAGGAATTTCACAAACACATGTAGAAATACTTTGCAGCCACATATCTGGCTATCTGTGGAATTAGCCAGATTGACATAAGATTAACCATCACACAAAAAACAAACAGGTGTGAAGAATAGATGAGCTATTCAGTTAGACACCTTGATATAGTACGTCTACATGTGTCTTCTTGTGAACTCAAAAGTGACTGGTACATCAATCTTGTTTTTTTTTATGACTAGTAATTATGTTTATCATTTATTTTATGGGTATCTAACAAGATAGACCATTGTTTTTGCATGTTTTTAAATTTTATGCTTTCATTACACTGCATTCGTATTCTTAAGTGACTTACGTTTTGCTGCCAGCATTGTGTTAGGAAATAATGCATGCTGATACACACGTGCAAGCTGGATGTCACAGCGTGCCGGTCAGATTTGTTTTTCAGAATCTCAGGCCTTAGCTACTTGTGTCTTTCACCTACAGGGTGTGATAGCTGCCTACTGCTTTCTGCTGAGACACTCTCTGGGCATTTGTTTTCCAGCAGCTCCTCAGTCAATGGGGATTTCACTGACCCAAGTTCTACCCAAGAGCAATTACCCAGTGACTGAAGGATGAAGGTTCAAGGGGTTGACTCACTTGCCTGGATTTTAGGTGACTTGAAATCTATCCTCATTTCTGAGGCTCATGTAGGTTCAGCAGATGTCTTTGTTCTGACTGTATTTTAGGAGAGCATCTCTTTCTACAGTCCTGCTTTGTGTACACCTTCGTTGATGATGCGCCCCTGAATCAGTCTGTTTTCTGGAGAATGTGACTTTTGACAACGCTCTTCTAAACTTATTTTTTTTCCACTGCTATTTAATGCTTTATTATGCAACAATGCTACAGTTTATCCACTTAACTGTTGACTGGACTCTAGATTGTCTCAAGTTTTTTTTTTATTTTAAATGAATATTGAATGTTTGTGTACATATCTCTGTATGCATATGTGAGCCTGGTTTTCTTGGAGTACAGTTTCTCCAAAAATAAAATTTCTGTGCTATAGGGATTCTACCCCTCCATTATAGCCTCTCAGCCTAAGGCCGCTCTGGTTGCTCAGGGTCTGATGAGAAACAATTCCTTTGACTTTATTAAACTGTTCAAAGGTTTTCATTTTATATAAAGTTTCTAACATAATTGAATTTTGCCTTCAATACTAAACAAGTCATTGTATTTATCTAAATACTATCTCTATTAGTAGGACTTTTGTGGGTTCTGATTCATGTACTCCTGTCCCTCCTGTGTTCTGACACCCTTAATATCCTGTTACATTGTATTGCAGGTCCTGGTACCCTAAGCAATAACATTGCTTGTAAGATTCTTTGTTCTGTGTAACAAACTGAAATCTATTTAGTAATCCTTATCTTCAATTTAGTAATATTCTCCAGCTCAGAATATAGTTTATTAAAACAGTTTGAACTCTGTAATAATCTATACTTCAAAAAGAAACATATGTTAACTGATCATTTAAGAATTTACTGAACTTTATGTCTCAGAGCTGACATTTTTACTGATATTTCTTGCAATTACAAACAGTCAAATTTGTCAGCAATCGCAATAACTAAAGTGGAATTTCACAGAATGAAATTTTGGAATAATTTCACAGAGCATTGGAATAATTTTTGTTTTACATTTACATTCATATGTATCCATTTTGCCCTTTTTCAAATAAGAACTTACATTTCCTAGCAGTTGTCTGGAATTCAAGTAAATGGAAGTTTAATAAACCATTTCCTTTATATGTGACTTTGGTGAGACACAGGGTATGAGAACCCCCTTCCCCCATCACTGGGCGAGATGGGGTGTAGGCTAGGTCTCTGGTGTCCTAACATCCTGCCCATTGCTAGTTTTCTCACAGCCACTTTTCTGAATGTTTCATCCACAGAAAGTTTATAAAGAGTGGTGTAACTTTGGGATGACACCATTTTCCTCCCATCCTGTGGATGGCCAAAGCCAAGGTCATCTTGTTCCTCTCCTGCCAGGCTCCTTACTTGCCTGGCATCTCTCTGCTCCACAGGCTCTGTGATTCATCTAATGAGACAGAAATCCTTGCATGCGGATACAGCTTTAATACTTCATAGATAAAAAATAAAATGTGAAAACATCTATTCGTAATTTTCATTGACTCATAAAATGGAATTGCTTGCATAGTATTTTATACATGTATATAGTATTTTCAAGAGAAAATAATCATAAATATCAGGTATGAAGCAAGAAAAACAAAGCAAAATAACCTTGAACAATGAATGATCAGGAAACAGAACACAAAACACCCCCAGCTCTCTTGAATGGTATAGCCATGTCTGCTATGGGAACTTCCAGATAACACTTTGAGCTTTCAAAGTTGAATGCTGTACTCGACAAAGTTTAAATTGCAGACAGAGATAAATTAAGCTTAATACCAGTGTCACCTAGAAATGAGCTATATGATCCCACGCAAGTTACCTCTGCTAATTCTTGGATTTTTATCTTACTGAAAAAGAGGAAAACATAACATTTATTTAAAAATACATATATAAGATTAATACTAATATATAAAAATAATTTAACTCAATAACCAGCTTGCAAAAGTGACAAATGAAACATATACTTAAAACTAAATGAGAACTGCAAATGAAAACAACACTCAACTTCTATCTTACCCCAGAAAAAATGGCCATTATCAAGAAATCAAATAAGAACCCTCCCTGTGAACCCACACCATGTGCAGGTTGCCACTGCCAGTGGGACAGCCAGACCTTAGCCCCTTCAGGCACATGGACGGCAAAACAAGAAGAGCCAGCCTCTTCACCTCCATCACTCCCCAGTCCCGTAAGCCACCGGTTGATCCAGAGAAACTCAGGCTGTGATGATAGCTATTCAGGTGAAATGCAATTTGATGTTTGTGGTGTTTGGTGTTTTGCTGACTTTGCAGGTCTAGGGCCAGTGGTCTGATCATCTATTCAGAGGATAATGGTATGCAGTGTGGCATCTCTTGGGGATCTCCTTCTGAAGGTGGTGGCCACTGTTAATTCCCTATTATCTTGTTTTGAGATCCTGTATCATATTTATTGGTTTATTGGGTCAGGTTTTATTCTGCTTTGTTTTGTTTGATTTTGTTATATCTGATGGCGTAGGCAGCTATTTCAAAGATAGCAAGACATATTATGGTAGCCATTTTGGATTTACTATTGTCTTGTTTTGAAGTCCTTCACTGAATTTATTGTTTTTATTGATTCTATTCTGTTCTGTTTTGTTTGATTTTTACTATGTTTGAAGGTATCCATAGCTATTTTAAAGACAAGAGGCATTATGGTAACCATTGTTGACTTCATATTGTTCTGAAGGTCTGTGTTACTTACACTGGTTTGTTATGGTTGGTTTTATTCTGTTTTATTATGCTTGATTTTATTCTCTTTAAAATAAAAAAGAAATCAAATAATAACAAATGCTACTGAGGTTTCAGGGGAAAAGGAAGTCTTATATTGTTGAAGAGGATATAAACTAGAACAACAACTATGGAAATCAGTATGGAGAATCTTCAAAAAACTAAAACTAGAAATCCCATTTCAGTTAGGTATTCCCATTGTTGGTATTTTCCTGAAATAATTAAAGACATCACATTACACTGATACTTGAATGCTCATCTTCATAGCAGCACAATTCATAATAACTAAATATGAGAAGCGGCCTATGAGGCCATCAGTAGATGAATGGATAAAGAAAATGTGGTGTGTGTACACAATAGACCACTACTCTACCTTGGAGAGAATTAACTTTGTCGTTGGTAGGAAAATGAATGCACCATGAGACTATAATATGAAGTGAAATAAATCAGTTACATAAGCCTAAATGTAACATGGTTTCTCTTATATTAAAAAAAATCCAAAATATAAACAAAGAGCAAAATAAAAGATAACAGGAAGTAGGGAGAAAGATCTTCTCAGATGGGAAGAGGATCATAAAAGGAAGGGATTAAGAGGAAGGGGAAGGAAGCCCGGCATGGTGGCGCACACACGCCTTAAAATCCCAGCACTCGGAAGGCTGAGGTAGGAGGAGCGTTGTGAGTTCAAGGCTGCCTTGGGCTACAACGCAAGCGTGAGGCTGACCTGAGCTACACTGTGCGACCCTGCCTCAAAAACACCAGGGCCGGGAGTTTGGCTCAGTGACTTAAGCGCCTGTCTAAGAGGTTGTGAGTTCAATCCCCTGGGCCACAAAAAAACAAAACAAAACAAAACAAAACAAAACAAAACAAAACAAAAAACGAGGAAGGGGAAGGGAAGCAGTTAACAAAATATTAAAAATCTGTATACCTACCAACTCCACCCAAAGAATGTAATCACTATGTACTGTAAACAAATACTAAAATAAAACTAGATTTTTAACTTTTAAAAAAGATTAATCAGTTGAATACAATTATTTCCTTTGCTCTTACGAAAATTCTAATTCTGTCCTAGAAACTCAAGTGGAGTCAGTTTTTCCCATCCTTAGCTCCTGTCCCACACAAGACTGTGTTTGTGGCAAGAACCATTATTCTTCCTTAGGAAGCATACTCAGCTGACAGGAAGAAAGATGCATTCCATGTAAACCAGAAGCACCAAGTGCAGTGCCTCTGGGGACACTAACAAATGACCTCATGTAGTTGTTAACAGAAGCCAAACGACTAAATGGTGCCCAGAGCCCTGTTTACTTATCTCTCTCAGTGTTCCTCCCTTTTTGGAATCAAAGCCTGACCTTGGGGTTCTGCTACTGTCTTGCATCTCGTTGATGCAGAGCCTCCACAGCACTCCACAGACACATTTGTTGGCCCTTCATGGCTTCCAGCTAATGCGTCTACCTGGGACAGAGTTAGGGGCTCTCCGCAGTGCCCTGTCTCTTTTCTTGCTTTTGCTTTTTGACTTCATTCCCCTCACCACACCTTTCCTTTCCTTGACAGTTGCATTCTGGGTTCATCTTGTAGCTTAGAGGTCCAGCTGAAATGAAGAAAACTCAATGTGGACATAAATTCTGCCAAAAAAAAAATCATTAGGGACTGACTGGGTGGTAAATGTTCAATTTGCTCCCATTTGGGGATGAAATACTCATTTTGCACCTTGATTGCCCCTGCTGTGATTCTCTAAGACATAATTTGCAGCCCAGATATAGTAAATGCCATTTTTAGAACTCTGAAAGATCCATAAACTGCACTCTATCTCAAGATCTCTGATTGCCTCCTGGTGCTCAGTTCCAAGGGGACTGAAAGCCCTGGGTATATGCATGTGCTGCATAGACGAGGTCTTCACCTCCTGAGAATTCCCCTTTCTGTCCCCTGTCCCACTCACTAGAAGGAAAGGGCTGCTATGGGGCCCAGTCACTTTCTTTTCTGAAAACTGCACCTCTTCAGACACATTGCCTAGTTAGTCATTCTTTAATGAGCCTGAGTCCTGGACTCAAGGCAAGTTATGTTTGGGATCCAAAATGTCCCTGAGATCTTCGATACATTGAAGGTAGATTGCTGTATGATGGAACTGGGGGAACTTCACTGATCATGAGAGCACTGAACTTATCAAGTAGATAAATCTCTTAAGTTCATAGCTCACTAAGTTTATTTAGAGACCAAACCTAATTCTATAAGGAAGTGTAGGGCCATGGTTTGAAAGATAGATCAGGTTCTTGGTCCTTTCTCTTTCCCTCCCTTTTTGCATCCTGGCTGCCAGGAGGTGAATAGCTTTCCTCTGACACACCCTTCTGTAGGGATGTTTCTGTCTGACCACAGGTCTCAAAACAACAGAGCCAGCTGACTATGGACTGAGACCTTTGAGACTGTGAGCCAAAGTATCTCTTTTGTTCTTTAAGTTGTATAGGTCAGGTATTTTGCAACAGCAACACAAAAATGGCTAATCCAGGTATCTAGGATGGCTCTCAGCTCTGTCATTCATTTGCTCTGTAACTTTGGGAAAGTTATTCATTTTCTCTTAGCTTCTATTCTCTTGTCTTTGAAATCTAGATAACCACATAACCACGGATTAGTCAGAAATTATGCTATTTATAAAAATATCTATTATATAGTCATTATTTCATAAGAACTACCTTATGCTAGTACGCCATTCTTCCACTCAAGAGCCTATAGTATGGATCCTTAGTCATTAATATTCCTTTGTTTTTCCCACTGATATCTATAATACTGGTTGCAGTTCCATGTTCTTGGATCCCAGGTTTCCCCAGCGTGCACATCATTCTCAACAGCTGCTCACCCTCTCCTTTCTCGTCTCCCTTCCCCCTCATTTCCTTGACTGATCCCCTCCCTATGGGGATTATTTTCCTATGAGTTCCTTGTCAAAGAATTTGTCAAGGCCACAGAACTCAGTCACTTCCGAAGCTGGATAAAATTCTCTGATTTAATAATGAACTTTGCATTTACCCATCTACTTATTCAGTAAATAATACCCAGGACTCTGTCAGAAAGAATTTCTGGAGTTCAGGAGTAAGTAAAGCATGCATAGTTCCTGCTTTCAAGTAGCGTCTAATCCCAGAGAAGGAAGCAGGAACATAGATTGAGAGAGAGAAAATTGCTTACCTTGAGAGCAAGCACCAGCTGCTCTCTTCACATGCTACCAAGTGGCATGGCCTCTTAGCTGCATCTAAGATGAAGACCAGACATGGGTTAGCCCTTAGTGTCCACCTTTTCAAGATGTTACTGTCACAGGCAACTGAGTCAGTTAGAAATATTATAGGCAGTAAGACAGGGCTGGGCCCTCAACGGAGCAGGCACAGAGGACCAGATATCGTGTGACCTTGGAAGAGATACACACCTCTTGCTGTGGGCCAAATCTCAGAAGGATCAACAAATGCAACCACACCCTAAGTATAAGCATTAGGGATTAGGGATGGATATCTCGAGAAGCCAAGAATTACCATCCCAATCCCCTAATCCATAAGAATGCTCGCTTACCACCTGACTCGCTTCCCCATTTGTCCTTGATTTGGTCAATCTTACCAAAACAATCGATCTTATTGGTTGATCACAGTTTTGTCCCACCTCAAGCCCATCTGCCTTGTGAGTTCTGAGTTTTCCCCATCATGGTTTTGCTCTATAAAAGTCACTAGGAAAGACAGAGTCTGGGGCAACCCGCTCAGGCCCCCCTTCTGTCCCTCAGACAGAAGCTTTCTCTCAATAAATATCTTTTGCTCTTACCCTCCGTTGTTCCTAAAATTCATTCTTTGGTTTTTAGAGAAACAAACTCGTGCCACACGTATAGTAGGTTAAGAGCTTCATTCCCCCATATCATTTGGAGGTCTCCCACCAAGATCTTTTCCTATATCATTACCAACTGCCTGAGGGGTCTTGCTCTACTTGTAGAAAATTTATGAAATGGCAGAGTGTAGCTATTTAGTATTTACAGTCCAGAACTTTGATGCCAGAAGCTATCAGGTTTTAGCATCAGTGGTCCTCTTCATTGTGCTGAGCCAGTCAGTACCAGTGAACTCTCCCAGCCACAAGATGTAGTGGACCCTGTCAATTTTCCATTGCTCTTCTCACTTTCTGCTACTTGTTTCCTTCAGTTTTATTAGTGTTGTAGTCAGGGGATACAAGGAGAACAACTTCATACAGGACACAGAATTTATAATACTGTTTTATGATGGTCACCCAGAGTTAAACACAAGAAAGTGCAGGGAAATCTGTTCACAACACTAAAGACCCAGAATATTCAGCCAAGGGCCTGGATCCCACAGCAATGTCCTGCATGAGTCCAGCTGAAGACCCAGAGCCCAAGACAATGTCTCCCACAAATCTGGAAACTGGAAATCTAAGAGCCCATGATAAGGACTCATGCCAGTCTGTTTTATGAATCTGCGCTGGGAAGGCTCAAAGATCAGTGGTAGAAGCTAGAAAGTCTATGCCAGCGGGGTGAAGGAACTGTGCCAGCAGGTTGAGGGTTCTACACTGGAGCCTAGAAGTCACGCTCAAAATAAGGACCGGAACTCCCCTGAAAAGTACCACAGCCATCCTCAGCAGCAACGAGGTCCCGAGTTCCTCCAACAATGTGAACACTTGAGTACAGGTCAGGAAGCCAAGCATGGCAAGCTTCTCCAGCACACATCTTCCCCTCTGGAGCCAGGAAGTTATGCTCAACGTGAGGAGCAGAGCTCCCCCAAAGTGAACTGCAGCCATCATCAGCAACAAGGTCCTGAGCTCCTCTGACAATAATGGCTGAATCCATATTGGGGAAGCCAGCAGGACAAGCTCCTCCGGGAGAACCAATGGCTCGAAACATCAACTCTAGGAAAACCCACAAAACCTTGCTCTTCTCCACATCTCTATTTATGCTGGCAACTTTCCTCAGGTGGGCCATCTACACTCAGCACCATACTGATTTAATTCAGCTGGTGTTAAGTTGACCACCTGTTTTTACTCTATACCAATTAGCTTTAGCAACAGGCCTTTTTCAGCATTGGCTTTTGGTGTTACCAGCTCTAAGTGTGCCAGCTCAGCCTGCTTTGTGTGAGAGAGATCATGAGTAGGCAAATCTATGCCCCGGGTTAGGCTTTATTAGGACATGCTGATGTATGAGGTGAAAAATGTATGGACTGACTTCACTAAGGATATGTGGAGCTTGCTTAGACAGGGAAAAAAAAAAAAAAAAAAGAAAGAACACAAAACAAAACAAAAAACAGGCTTACACATGCCCTGTGTCGAGTTTTATTTATTTATTTTTTGGGGGGAGATGGGAGGGCCATGGTTAGAAGAGGAGCCCCTTGTGGACCTAGTTGATGGGTGCTCAAGAGAGAAAAGATCATCCAGAAATGTCGCATGGTAGCATCAGCTGGGGTAACTCTTGCTGCAGCCAAAGCAACTGTGTCTCTGAGTGGTCGCTGGGTCCCTCAGACAGACACCCAGGCTGCAAGGCACTTGGCTCTGCTGTGAAGGAAAAGTAAAAGGAACATCTTCAGACGCACTGGGGGCTTCTTGCCTATCTCAAGTGAAAGACTGATTGGATCAATTCTTTTAGTTAAAGTGAAGAGGGTAACATGATGAGTGCCTGATGCTGACCAGGAGTAATGTTAAGTGAGCTCTCACAAACTACAGTCTCCACTGACATCAGCAAATGTCTGTCTGTTTTTACCACTCAATCCTACCTGCCTCACACAATGGCCAGCACAGAGAAGGAAGTCAGTAGTCATGAAAAAAATGAAACTCAGTTTGATTCTCTCATTGGTCTTCTTGTGAGGTGCTCATCGTGAGCCTACTCCTTATCTTTGAGAAGGTCAGGAGGAAAATGCATACCATTCTAATATCTCTTAGTAACTGTGCCTAAATGTATAATTCATTAATTCCAATTATGCTTCTGAAGGACATATATAACAAAGGCCTTGACTTTCATTCCATGTGTGGGGACTTCACACCTCCTGAATACTGGCAGAAGAGGGAATTCACCTTCTACTAAGGGGAAGAAAATACCAGGTCTTCACTCTTTCAACTTTCCTGTGACTAAGATGCGGAGATCTGACCTATACTCTACCAATTTTGCACACATTCTATTTTGATCATAAAACTCGTGATGAAAAAAAAAGAAAACCAAGTGAACATTATGATGAATGTTTTAACAACGACTGGAGCACAAAACTCATAGTGAGGATCTAGAAGTAGTAGCAGTGACAGTGGTAACAGTTCAACTCACTCTTAAGTACACAGCTGTCTTCTTTCTTTTAATTTTCTGACTGCAGTAAAAGCATGAATTTTTAACCTTTTAAGAAATGTGGTAAATATCCTTTAGTAAATTTATTTTTTACTCAAATTACACAGATATAATGTCTATTAATTGCCACAGAAAAATCTGACAAACACTATACCTTCAAGTAGACAACTACCAAAAGAAAGAAATGCATGCAAGGTAAATGGGAAATTACAATACAGTGTTCCTCCAGAATTTACTAAAAGCTACTTAGCAACAATCCACATTACCTACCTGTGCTAGGTCCTAAGACATGTAATGGTTTACAAGTTATTTTCCAACAATATTTTTGTGAAGCAGTAGTTTCTTAAAAAAAGCAATGTTAACAAGAAGTATGATTTACTCCTATTTTCAAACCCTTTCTTCAAAAACCACCTGTCTTTTCCTACAGATACAAAATTCGTGGCAAACATACATAAATTCATTTTTCACCACAGAATCTCTGTGCTATGTGAGACTACAAAAATCACCCAATGTAAGCCTAAACTCAATTTTTTAAATTTCCTTTACCCTCCTATTATCCCCAAATATCAAAAAAGTCATTTGGTTTTGAACATTTTTAGTAAGAAGGAACTTACAAATCTATGAAGGAAACTCTGCTATTGTTGAGGAACTCTAGGTTTGGAGAGTTAGTTCTCATATTAACCAAAGATATGAGTTCATGAAGAATAAATCTATTCCCTTTTGCTCAGTGTGAAATTTACAGTGTTTTATTTATCTTCCTACATCTCTTTTTTCAGTTCATTTTAATATAGTAGTACAATGTAGAGCTTAATAAATAATAGCTGTTGTTTCTTGTTAGAATGAAGACAAGTGTGGAAAACCATTACTCCTACTTTCATATTACAAATCCTGGATAAATGAAAATAATTAAGAGCCTTCTATAAAGCCATTGAAGAACGTCTGAATGGAGAAACTCAAATTTCTACCTATTCCTAGGCAAGTAAGATTCAATGGCTGCTTTTATGCTTGGAATGGAATTTTTGAGTATGGACACATGGAGAAACATGTCTACAATTTGTCTTCATGGAGACTAAGATAAATTGAACAACTTCTAATGATATTTTGTGTTGGTAAAGACAAGAATAGTGAAGACTGACATACACGTATCCCTCATAGTTCTATAGCACTTAGATTTCAAAGCCCTGCTAGAGGGAAGAATGGAGTTCACTCTAAAAACTTTCAAAACCAGAAATGACCTGAAACCACCTGAGGTTTTACGTAGCCCCATTCGTATCAGTACTTGACTGGATCTAGGTAATAAACTCTTTTTTGCAGCTGTCTAAATGAGGATAGATCATACAGTCTCTGGAAAAGCAATGTGAGCATCATCTTCTTTGGTCTTTTATAGACATGTTTTATAACAATCTCTTCCATATAGTACCCACAATGAAAGATGAAAACAAATCAATCAAAAGAGTTCTTTAAAAAAAAAAACTCAATGCAAACATACAACCCATATATTAAAATAAGCAAGCAATGATTTTACATAAATCACATAAGTGTTAAAGTTTTTGAAGCAAATGGTAAATAACGGTGAACATTTGGGGGATTTAACACGAATAAATAGTGAAAATTTTCAAAAGGAAACATATAAGAATTCTGGAATTTAAAAATACCAATATCTGAAATTTAAAATTTCATTACAAAGGTTCAACAACAGAATTACACAAATGACTCAGGATAGTTGAAATCCCATACAGGTCAAAGCAGTGTAAACTAAAAATCAGTGATAAAATGAAAATGAAATATAAGCAGACAATTAGATACTTGTAGGGTCAAATCCAGTGATTTAGCTCTATGATGTGGAGGTGCACATGGAGATATTTTGAAGATACGGTGATGGAAAAAGGATGCCAAAGTATAGAATGAGATTTGTCCAAAGATCGCCTAGTTCAGCAAGATAAATACAAAGGTTACTGCAAGGCAAATGGAAAAGAAAGAAAAAAAATATAATAGTGCCATAGAAAAATAGTCATATTTTAGAGAACAAAAATAAGAATGATGTTGAATATTTTCCCAGAAACAAAAGAAAATGAAAATGCTTCTTTGTCATCATTAGAACACCTGATGATCTAGAATTCTACAGGCTGTATGGGAAGAAAATAAATCTGAAATGAAAGTCACTTCATAAAAATGATAATCTACAGGGTGAGACATCACCAGATTTATAAAAGAAGTGCAAAAAAATTCTTTAGGTTAAATGAAAGCAATTCCAGATGGAAGTCAAATATTCATGAATTAATAAAGGGGACTCCAGTGGCTAACATGAGCCAGCCAAAATTTGAGTTATTCATTCAGAGGTGAAAGGTCAACTGAAAGAGTTCCTATCACTGAGGAGCACAATTGTTACTTGGAAGAGACTATCTTAAGTGTAATCTTAACCTTGTGCTACATGTTTATGACTTTTTTCTATTTTCCTATGAAATTTGTGTGTCTGAATCTTCAGCCCTAATAGCAGAGACTTCGTACTCAGTGAATACTTTGGTAGTCTACTGTGTGAATGATGCTTTTACGGGCATACTGAACTATACCTATCACATGACAATGGTTATAATTGTTTCCCAAGGGATTGTCCAAGGGCACTGATTGTGCAGCTTATATTCAAGGAAAACTTGATCTTGTAGCTCATATCTACAGCACAGTTACCTACTATATTCATCACCACTCTCTACTTTCATGTATTTCACACTTTGGGTCCTACTTGCCAGGGTAGACAAGGGTTGTGCTTATGGATCTCTTCGGTTTACCATTAACTTCTCACATCACTTTCTCTTCTGTGAGTATCTAATGATTCACCAGAATACTCCTCAAAAAATAAGAACACATTTTGGAATTTTTATGCTCATTTTAACCTTGTTTTCTAAGAATCTTTAAAAATCATCCTGAGGTTTCATTCAGTGTTCCAATTGCTGGAGAGACTTTCCTAGACTTTTTGGTAATAATTCCTTGAAATTTTATTACTTTATAAAAATGCTATCTCTGTCAAGGGAATGCATAATCTATTGAAATCAAAATTAAGGAATGCACATATAAAACTCACTAACTTTATAGCAAAAATCTCTGAGACTCACAGAGCGTTAATGTCTTGAAGATGGTTACCGAAAGTTAGTGGCAGATTTAGGTGAGTCCTGAGGCCTTTCCGTGGGAGCACCTAATTTGCTTTATACAGGACATCAACATGAAACATGACCATGACTTACATTTCTTTGTCCCTTTTAGATTTTATATGTAGGTCTGATATTTAGTTACGGCTCTGCTGTTAATCTACTGTATGATCAATGGAAGGCTATTCATCTTTCTTGAGCTCTTCCTTTTTAAATAAAGAAGTTGGGCTAGATTATCTGTAAGGAGTTTTATTTACCCCTAAATATATCAGCAAAGGGTATTTGAATTTTATATTGAGAGACCAAAACCAGTAAACATTATTTATCATTCCCTTATAGACCTAATTATTGTTCATATATTATCTCTCTTTTTACAAAGCCCTGTGTAGTACGAATCACATAAACCCCATTTTACTAAGAAAGATACAAAGAATAAACGAAATTTCGCCAAGAATTAACGCATTTGGGTAAGTGGTATGAACTTGAAAAAGGTTTGAATTTGGCCACATGGTTGCTCAATTTGATAACACACATAAGAGAAAAGAGAGCAGGTTGTACTTAGTGTTTTCAATGGTACAGACTGTGTGAGGAAATTTCACCTCTTCTCAGTCAACCCTTGATACTTCTGATGTGACTCATGAAGGTGGTGTGGGGAAGGAGAGGGAAGAATGCTCCAAATACTTCCTTCCCAAAGAAGGAAAGAACAGAGACTGGCTCCTGTGCCCTAAAGGAGTCATATTCCAACCTGGGTGACAGCAAGGGGAGTTTCCCACAGAGCGTTAGTTACTGTGCAGGAGCAAGTGCAGAGTGTTATCAGGGACACCTGCAGTGGACCTCAATCTGCTGCAAGGTGTTAAGGCACACAGTAAAAAGAAAAGTAAGAGATAAAATGGGGATGCTACTGGGATCTGAATAACCCGTTGTTCATAGGGAACAAAAGGCCACAAGGCAGCCAGAACCTCAGTATCTACTGATCATATTCACATTGAGAAAGATGGTGAGAGGATTACGGCTGGATGTGTTAGGTAAGTGGTTAGGCAGGCCAGGCTTATAAAAAGGGGAAACAAAGCATTCTTGTAAGGATGAGACAAGGGGCAATCAGGAAGCTACAGTTTCCCCGGGTGCAACTTTTTATTACTGCTGCTACTTTAAAAATCCTTGTCCCCTCACTGGGTCTTATCTTGCCCTGTGAGCACCACAGCATCACTAGGTAGAGGGCTTCAGCTGTGTCCAGAAGAAAGTGAGGAGTTTCCTCATTCTAGGGAGCTTCCTCATTCCGATCTGGCTGAAAGAGCAGGACAAGGACAGCCTCCGATGGCCTCCAGACTCAGTTTATAATGTGTGGTCTCCAACAAGTGATGGGGAAACAAGGAGGTGAGAAAGGAGGGGAAGTGTGAATTCTGCCTGGAAGCGAGATTTACTGTAGGAGGCCTTGCTGTTAAATACAGATTGGACATGTTTTGCCTCGTTACTTTGTTCTTCGGTCATTCGGGGATGGTCTCCACATGATCATGGAAATAGATTGGAGGAGGCAGAAATCATTAAGAAGGGTTTCATAAAGAAACTGGAGTTTCCACCCTCACACCCATAGAGCATTTTGTTTGACAGTTATTTGTCTCCAATCATTCTCAGGAGAGTGAAATGTTGGAAACAGTTTTCAGAAGCAGAAAGATTCACCCTCCGAATAGTTCTTACCAAGGATCAACCTGCCTAAGGTCACACACTCTTTGAGCCTGCACATCATTCATTCTAGCTTCCAAAATTGTAATAATTGATTGCCTTCTGATGATTAGAAGAGAAAATACTGGGGTGGGGTATGACATCATGAACACAGACTTTATTTTCTAGTGGACTTAGACAAAACGTTTTGCCATAGGTCTCGCTCAGGCCTGAGATTCAGAATCTCTGAGTACTTAGTGCCCTGTGCATCACTCCTTTCACTAAAGAAAGTCTCCGGAACTCTGCTAAAGGATTATGAATCGTTGCTCACAGTGCATCATGAGTATAAGAATGAAGAGTAGCAGTGCAAACAGAACTGCCAAGAACTACACTAGTGCATTAAATTGCTCCCTGAAATTTGAGCCTTTCTTTTTGCATCTGAATGAATAAAAGTAATTAGATTCTTACCAATAGCAGACCCTGAGGAAATCTGGGGCCAGGAGGATATTTGAGACAGGATCTCAGGGATTCAAACAAGTGAAACAGAGTGGAAGGCGTTATGTGTATGGATTGTTATGAAATAAAGCATCATATTCCTACTTCATATATTGTATTACCATATAAACAAATGTGGTCACACAGAATCATCTGTCTTGCATAATGCTTTATATTTGTATGTATATGTGTCTATAATATCTATATTTTTGTAGTTATAGTTTTTATATTTATATTTAATTATATTAAATGCATATGTAATTTTATCTCACATAATCCCACATCATACATGTTAAACACATTTGCTTTTAGTATATGGAGCATTGTTATTATTGTTAAATATTTTTTAAATCTTGCAGGGAGAGATGAAGTTGTTTAAACAAGGTCAGATTTACAATTAAGAATATAATGAATTTGGTGTCAACCAGAAACTAGCATTAATTGCAACTCATAAATTTTGTAGTCGTGCACATTTAAACTACATATCTCATTCATTAAAATAACAAATAAGGAAATAACAAATGCTAGCAAGGATATGGAAAAAAGGCAATCCATATCCACTGTTGATGGGAATGAAAAATGGTGAAAGAACTGAGTAAAAAAAAGCACAGTACTGGTACAGTTTTGATCTGGTGTGTCTGCTAAAGGTTAGTCCTTTATGAATTAAAGGTAGTCCCATCTTGGCATAATTGGGAGGTGGCAGAAGCTCTTGAAAGGTAGGACCTAGAAGAAAATCTTAGGTCACTGAGAACCTACTCCTCAAAGGAATAATAGGACCCCATCCCCTTATTCTTCTTGTTTTCACCTTCCAATCACCATGAGGTGAAAAGCTGTTCCATCATCTACTCTAGATGCAGGCCCCCAAACCATAGGACCAACTTACCATGAACTAAACCTGTAAAACAGTAAGCCAAAACAGATCTCTTCTCTTTTTAAAGTTGATTATTTGAGGCATTTCATTCCAGTAATGGAAAGCTAATTAACACAAATTGTTCCTTAAAATGTTAAAAATTGAATTTCCATATAAGGTAGTCATGCCACTTCAAGGTACATATCCAAAAGAACTGAAAGCAGGACCTCAAAAAATATTTTCATATCCATGTTAGTAGCAGAAATTTTATCCACAAAAACCAAGAAGTAGAAATAGCCTAAATGTTCATATATATATATATATATATATATATATATATATATATATATATGGTATGCACGTATGATAGAATATTGTTCAGCTTTAATAAAGAAAGACATTATGTTATATGTCACAGCATGTGTGTACATTGAGGACATAGTGTTATCTAAAATAAGTCAGTAAAAGGCAAAAACTTCATTTATTTGAGGTATTTAAAACAGTAAATTTATAGAAAAAGAGAGTAGAATAGTGAGTGTTCTAGAAAGAAAGGGAAACAAAGACTTGAGTTTAGTTGGTATGGAGTTTCAGTTTTACAAGGCTGAGTTTAGTGGCTTACAGTAGTAAAATAAGAAATAGAAAAGGAGAAAAGAGCTGAGATGGAGCTCAGTGCAAAGGCCCTGTTTTCAATTCCTGGAAGCGCAAGAAGGAGGAGAAGGAAAGGGAAGGGGAAAAGAAAGGAGAAAGGGGTATCTCTAGAAGCAATTAAAAAAACTGACTCCTTAATATATATTTTAGATGGTCACTTTTTATTGTATATTGATTATATTTCGATGAAGCTGTTAAAGAAAAGCTTGAAGTAGTTTTTAGCTAGTTATTTAGAACTAGAGAAAGTTGTACCTTGTATCTAATTAAATACCCATTGGATGTGAAAATCGTTTTTTAATTCACTGTCTTAGATACAAGCAGGTCTTTCTGGACTTCCAATTATCTGAGAAAAAATTCTTTTATCCAGTTAAAATTCGTCAACAGTTACAATCTACCACTAGTCTGAAGATCTAGAAACAATGCTATAACCACATTCTACACTATTACAAGGCTAGTCTTATAATTTGCCTTGGAAGCGTGCTTTGTCTTATAGCTCCTGTGATAATTGGAAGCTTTATGGATGCAAAACCCAGTGTCTAACTGAGAGTCATCCGAGTGGCAACTACATTGCCATCAAACAATATGGTTGTTCAGAAAACAGATATGCTGTCCATACTGCTCATGTTCCTTTGTTTTCCATATTTATACTCTGTTCATGAATCTAGAAAGGACCGTAGGAAAGAGTACTCAGGGTTTATTTCTTTCATGCAAATGTATTGAGGACTTAATACTGCAAAGGACTACTAGAACGTAGAAGGATGCAATGTTTCAGAATTATCAGAACATACAATGTGCTGGATTGTTTTCTATTCTTCCTCACAGATCTGTCTGCGCTATGAAATGTTATTACCAGCAAGACATGAGTTTGACCCTAAGATCTTAAATTTGCTTTCATATGCCATCTCAATAAAATTGATACACCATCTATGTCCTGAAAACAGGAGGGTTAATTAAAGTACGTGGAGTATTTCCAGACCTTTTCCTTGAAGATGTGACCTGAGTACATTATTATTGCTATAAATTCAGTTGGAAAATACAATCACAGTCTCACTTTAGAGATCTCTATTGGAGACTGCTGCTTCCAATTCTACAGAGCACATGATAAGGTGATAACATAAGCAATCTAGCATCAAAATTTATTTGTATGTTCATTCTGGAACAAAGGTTTAACCTCTTGAGGAACAACCTGGGTTTAAAACGAATACGAAATTTTTTGCCACATGTCTACTCCATGCAATTCAATTCGGGATAATAGAATTTTTTTTACCCTTTCAATTTCTCACAGACTGAAATAAATCAAGATAGAGACAAGGTCTCTTTTGTACCAAATATATTTTATTTTCTAATCTTAAAGTCTGGATATGATTTGTACCAATGCCCAAAAACTTAGTTCAGCTGCGTAAGGTGACCTGCATACTGATATGAATTTGAAATGGAGTCCCTTAGGATGAAATAACACAAAATTGAAATTAAGAAAATGAGCAAAAGCTAAGTGCCCTTAAAAGTACAAAATCTGTTTTCGTGATCTGGATGAGAATAAGGTAATACATTCAGAGCAGTTTCTGGCAAATTGTCTAACATCTGTAAGCCTCATTTTCCTCAACCTGCTTTATTCAAGTGAAAATGAACTGCGGAAATGTTTGCCATGGAGCCCAAGGGCAAATGATAGATCACTGGTAGCAGTTACTGGGTAGCAGTTTGTGAAGGTGGTTAGTATGTGCCTTGGTTACTTTTCTCTCATTGCTGAGACAAAATACATAACACCCAAAATTAAGGAAGGAAAGGTTTATTTAGCTCACAGTTTGTGGAGGTTTCAGTTCATCATCAGCTGGCTCCAAGGTAGCATGGCATGGCACAGGGGCAACACTTCAAGGTGGCAGAAGACAGCAAAAGCAACAAGAGCAAAAGTGGGGGAGAACTAGCCTCTTCCCCTCCCTTATATTGTAAGCAGGCTACCACCACCACTCCCCAGCGTGGGTGTAACAATCAAAAAATCTCTGTGTTCTCCTCTTGCATAGGCTCAGAATGTTTATAAAGTAAGGTCCCTGGCCCCCTGTTGACTCACTGAGCTAAACTTCTAAACTTCTCAAATTGCCACAATGTATCAATGCTAAATTCTGGAGTCAGACTACCCACATCCAAAAGCAGACTATGACATTTACCAGTCATGAGCTTCTAGGGCTTAATTTCTTAATATTCTTTGCCACCCTTTTCTATTCTTTAAAATGATATAACAGTATCTCCTGTCTTATATGATGAGAAAACTAAATCAATTATTATGTTGAGCTGGCACATAGTAAACACATAGTAAACGCACAATGTTAGGAGTCATTATTATGATCACCTTCACAACATCACAAATGCATTTTTGTCACCATAAAGAAATGATTATATTCTGATGTACTGGGCAAAAATGCAGGAAGCAAATTAAGTAGAGAAAATGTATCAGTCATTCCCAGGTTCTAGGAGTGGAAGGAGTGATGGATCCTAAAGGACAATGCAATTTTTTTTGATGGGGGAAGAGAGATGATAGAATTGATCTGTGTTATTACCTCTAAAGTAGAGTATTAAAAAATAGAGTATTATTTATAAGACTGAATGTATTTGTTCAAAGTCACAACAGTATATGACAGAAATAATTGAATTTTACGTTTTGTAAATACATTTGAAAAGTCAACTGTAAAGATAAAGTATGCATGTGCTACTGTTCATCTACTTTAGGTCTCAGAAAATTCACCCAAGACAGGGCTTTAGATTGAAGGTAAAAGAAGTATATAATAACCCACAAACATTTTGGCTGTACAGGTAAATTTTTCTAACAATAGAAGCCTCCCTTTCCTTATCATTTGTAATCGAATTGTCAAAGACTTGGCCTCTAAATACCATACAGTAGCTCATAGGACAGCCACCTTGTTCTTGCCAGTGTCATAAACTCAGCCTAAAGTATTCAATAATAGGTATGTTTGGACAATAATAGGTATGTTTATTACATGGATTACGGTGGTGGTGTGATACATATTACTAAAATCACCAAGTCGTACATAGGATGTGCAGTATTTTCTATGCCAGTTGTGATGGTTACCCTTAACTGTCAATTGGATTGTATGTAGAGGTTAGGAGAGCACGTTTGTGTATGCCGGTGAGGATGCTCCCAGGGATGAATGATATGTGGGCCAGCAGACTGAAGAGGAAGACCACCCTGAGTGTAGGGAGCACTGCCCAATTTAGACTTGCAGCCCAAATGGAGCAAAAGGAAAAGGAAGAAGCAGACCGGCACATGCAAGCTGTATTCTGCTTCAGCAGGTACATCTCTTTGCTACTGCTATTGCCCTCGGAACTCAGGCTATAGCTTCTTGAGCCTTCTGAAGTATTCTTGTAACAGCTCCACACCATCATGCATGGACTGGGCTGCATCCTCTGTCCTTTGTGTACTGAGGTTTACATCTTGGACTTGAAGTCCCGGAATCCTTTGGTTCTCCAGTGTGCAAGTGACCATTGTGAAAATATCCAGCCTCTGATCTTCCAAGTCAATCTACTAAAATCCTTTCATATGCACATATTTTATTGGTTCTGTTCCTCTAGAAAACCCTAACCAGAGTACAAATTGTATCTCAATAAAGCTATGGAAAAATACCTTTCAAGACAGTAGGATTCAAGTTATATACTTTCATGCACTTAGTGAATTAGCAATTTTTAATATAAAAAGTTCCTAAATTATTAATATTTCCCAAAGTGGTATTTGATGGCAAAAGTAATATCTTTGTGAAGGATTAAGTGATTTTTATGAATAATTTGAACACACTGACAGAGCATAATAATTACACTGTCAAAGAATACAAGATTCCATTTTCTCAAAGCCATCTATATTGCCTGGCTCTGGTTGCACAAGCTGTCAACAAGATGATAAGATTTATTTCTCCTTTAATTGTACTATCACAGATACTTTTATGCAAAAGATGTCTGTGATGCCCACTCTACAGGAAGGTGCCAAATTCATGGCATTGCTTTCACGGGTGATTATGTACACAGCTAGATGAAGGACTTGCGTGCCAAAGGAACTGGATAATAAAGACTTCATGGAGCCCTGGGGTACTGTTCAGATGTTTTAAAATATAAAACAACTGGTGATTTATTTATTAGCAGGAAGATGAAAAGCATTTCCTTCCACAATAGTTTGTTCCAGACTAAACTCAAAGGAACTGCCCTCCAGATATGTGAGTTTGACCTCTTTTGTGCAATGTCTGTGGTTTTCTTCCTCATGCATTAGGTATAGGGTATGCATTATTAACTCATTATGGAAATACCAAGGTCTGTGTGTGGGCAGTCTTATAACCTCGTAGCTCAGGATCATAACCTTGGAGATCTCACACAGAAGTCACTTCAGATAGAGAATGATTCAGTGCTCAGACCTAGGGTATATAGTCAACGGTCACGCTGTTCTTTCAATTTGTTATTTGTGTCATTGGAGGACAATTTGGATGTTCTGCATTTACTTTAATACCTTAAATGACTACTTCTGATCAATATAATTTATTAAATGGAATTTGCAATACAAATGTGTATCTTGTTTTGGGCTAAAAGCTTGAGGAAAATGCAGGATCGTATAGCATGTCTCAGTCTTGATGATCTTCAGAATAGCATTAAAGAATTACTATTTATTTTTATGAAAAATTAGAGGACAAAATAGAATTCCAAACTGTTAGGTGAAGTGCTGAATTGAGAACAGGGCAATGCGTCGGTGGGTGGCACAGTGGAGCTTAGATATTCAGAGTGAATTTTCAGCATCAGTTTTCCTTGATCTGAATCTGAATTTTATTGATAACTAGTTGCATGTCTGTAAGTCAGTTAAGCTATTTCTTCACCTGTAAAATTAGGATTATATTACCTGCCTCATCAGTTGTATAAATTAAATGCAATCATCCATGTAGAGAAATCAGCAGAGCGTCTATCATTGCTCTAAGGAAGGCTATGGGTGGCACCCTAATTTACAATCTTGTCATTTTGGAGGCCTCATCTCCTGACCCATCACTTGCTCCTTGTGGTGTTGAATGCTTGCTCTTTCCTTAGTTGAAAAGTGGGCTCTTCTAAATCATGCTGACCTGTTATCCTCTCATTCCTCTGACAATGTCTTTTAAATATGCTTCTTTCTCTTTTGCCATGTTACATGATGGTGCTCTTGACAGCCCACACTGGCTTCTCTTCTCTTTTACTTACCTCCAGTGCCTCCAAGATGCCTTATTTACTTTTTTTTTTTTTTTTTTTGCGGCACTGGGGATTGAACTCACAACCTCGTGCTTGCCAGGGCAGGCGCTTAAGCCGCTGAGCTAAACTCCCCAGCCCTGGTTTTTTGAGGCAGGGTAGCACTATGTAGCTCAGGCTGGCCTTGCGCTCGCGTTGTAGCCCAAGCCGGCCTCGAACTCACAACGCTCCACCTACCTCAGCCTCACGAGTGCTGGGATTAAAGGCGTGCGCCACCGCGCCCGTCTCCCAAGATGCCTTATTTACAATGAGATGTTGTAATAGCTTGTTCATATGGCATGCAATCACAGAACTGTATCTTTGGTTCAGAGCTCTCTTTATGGGAACAAGTGTACTCAACTGTCCAATGGGCAGCTTCACTTAGGTGTCTTTTCATTACTGCACCACAATGTGAATGATCCACCAACTTCACACAACAGACTGCAATGCTTGTATGCTACTTTGTTCGGTGAACACCATTCCCACCAGTGTTGCTGCAGACCATTAACTTGGACTCATCCTTTATGCCTGTGCTCATTGCCTTCTACCTTTAATCAGTCGTGGGGCAGCACTGATCTGTCAGCATCTGCCTCGCCTCACAACTGCCTCCATGTCATAGCCTCCTAACCCCAGGACCCTCCAGCTGCTCCTTCTCAGTCTTAACACTAGGCTAATAGTAATCATTTCTACTTGGCCTATGATAATGTACTGATAACAGATTTTGCTTCTTAATATTGCCCCATCTTCATTTCCTTCTGCAAAAAGATAGATGATTCTAAAGTTTCTACTTAAAATATGTAGAAGGCTTTCTATAACTTTTTTCATGAAGAATAAAAGCAATTCTTTCATATCATGAACTCTACAGTCTCATAGACCTCTCAGGTGAGCAACTATATTTTCCTTATTTTTGTAGTTACAATACATAACACAAAATCAGCCCAAAATAATACTTACTTAATTATCAGAAAATGAGTATCAACTTCTTCAATTGCTTCCCCACCCCTAAACAATGGGCATTCTTTACTTCAACTGTAGAAAACTACTTGCTACTCTCTTACACTTGGTACTTTTTTTTCTGTTTATGTCTTTGCCCACATTTTGCATGTGATTTTTCCATGTCTATGTCTATATGACTATCCTAGTATGTACTAGACACTAAGCAGGAACAAAACAGACACAGTTTTTGCCCTTAGAACTACAGTTTAGCGGGAGCAATTTGAATTGATGCTTAAAACACAAGCGACAATATTGTAAGTTTCTTGAAGTTTCAGTTAAAAAGGGGAAGACTGTCTTTAAACAAATAATTACTTTATTGAACAATTATTACAGAGAATATTAACCCAACAATATGTTGTGGTATTTAGTAACTGACATAGAAAGCTATTCCTATAACATCATTTGGTAAAAAAACATTAGGTTACTAGTCATGTGGGTTCCTTCACTTATTTCATTAATTTAACTCAATTCAATTTTTTAAAATTTAACATTACCTTAACTACCATTTATTCTTGAAAAATATTTTCTGATTACTTCAGTCATCTTCTGCATTATTTTACTTGATCTTGATAGATTCCTGAAAGGTGGGACTTCTTGGCGCACAAAATCATGAAGTTAACATACAGTAATGTAAGAGTATGAATCTGTCCCTGGCTGGTTTTGAGCCAAGGCTCTTTCTCATATTTGACATGACCTTTTATGCAAAGGGAAAGTGATTGTTCTCACCATCTAATTTTGGTTCCAATGGCGAGGTCATTGTCCATGATAACTTTCCACAAGAAAGTTAAAAGATGACAGAAATAGTGAGGCCTGGTGACCATAACATGATCTGTTTTTCCAAAAAATAATAACAAAAAAAAGAATGGGATTCATTCTAATGAAGAATAGTAAACTGTACAAGAGAGATTCCCTAGCATCTGTATTTACATCTTCATGACCCAAGTGTTGCAACAATTAAATGTTTCTTCTTCCTACCAATCACTCACTTTTCCTAAGTCAAGGATGTAGAATAGGTCTAGTCCATTTCGTCATGTTCTCTGTCACACTCACATGAGCTCCATGAGGTCAGGATCAACGTCACTTTAAGTCCTTCTTATATTCATGTTGTTTGGTAATGGGCTGAATGTATGTAAGTCACAACAATCAATATATTTAATTCTGTAAATTAAATTGAGTGCAGAGTGTAATGCAGAAAGAAATTCAGTCTTCTGAGTTAAAGAACGTGAGTTTAGTACTATTTTTGCCATATGTTGTAAGTGTGTGATCACTTACAATATGATAATTTAGGAATCATATTCCTCTCTTTTGAATAGCAGAGATGTTTATAAAGGTAAAATGATACACATGATGCAAACATGTGTCTGATGTTGATTTGTTCAATCTTATTTTTCCCCAGTAAGTATAGTAAAACTTCAGATATCATCTTAACATGGTGCTTCATACAACCTCCTGCCCACAAGCTGAAGTTTTTATGTACCCAATGATCATTGTATGTCTCTTGTGCAAGAGGAGAAACTAATAAACAAATAGTATTAGTACTGTGAAAAAAGTGAAAGGAAGGATAGGAGACAGTACTTATTTAATAGCTGAAAAGAGAGAGAGAAATTGGGAATGGCTTTCCAAGAAAGTAACACATGAAAGGGAAGATCCTGGCATGTTTGGTGGAGTAAAGATAATCCTATATCAGCACAGAAATAGAAGGCACATTGGGAAACTAATCATAAGTCAGATGACAAACTTACAAGCAAAGACAATACACAGTTTGTAAGCAAGGGAACACCTCATAATTGTGCTTTGATAGAATTTACATGGTCTCAATGTAAACTGAGTAGTTCAGGTTGGGACCTGTTTATGAGTTGCCACATAAATACAAGTAACAGAAAAATTATGCTCTCAAAAAAAGGGGATAGCAGTGGTGAAAAGGGAAGGATTGAAAGAGACTTAAGAAATGCTCGGAGGAAGAACAGAGTTGATCTTTTAGTTGACTATCTACGAAAGATAGTGAAGAAGGAGGAGCCAAGGTACATGGCTAAGGTGAATGACTTCAGCTGTAAAACCCAGAAAAGAAATCAGTGAACAAAAGGAAATGTGTTGGGAAAAGACCCTCAAGTCTGTTGTGATGGTTTTGAGATCATAGAGATGCATACTTGGGAAGTCAGTTGAACATGCCCAGTAGTGAAGTTGAAAAACTTGTCAGAGACTAAAGAAAGAGATGGAATCCAAATAGAGAACTTCAGAATACACAATCATGGACTACAACTAAAGAGGAGTGTGGCTAAAATTGCTTGAGATGAAAGAACGAACAAAATAGGGTGAAGCTGAACTTGGATATTATAAATATTCGAAGAGAGGCAATGAAAAAAGTCTCACTCGAAGAATTCTGAGAAGAAAAAATATAGAATCAATGAACTATATAAAGAACCTACTGAAGGAGAAGAATGTTAAGAAATTACTTTTAAAGCGATCAATGAAGGTTATTAAAAAGCTTATCTAGAGAAGTAGGTAGTGAAAACTAAGTAATGCTCTGACAGATGAAAATGTGGTAAAACTGGGATAGCATCTACATAATTGAAATAGTTGCCTTAGAAGTGAATAAGGTGAACAAACACATCTTTATAATTTTTCAATTAGCTAGTGGTATTGAATCTTATTTAAGGAAAGTTTTGTTGATGAATTAACTGACTGTAAACTTAAACCAAAATCATTCTAATGTAAACACTTTTCACAACTTAAGCCAGAATATTCCTTAATCCAAATTTGATTTAATTCACTATCATAAGAATGTCCTAGAATTATATGCTTTTGAAAAACTATAACCTGCAGTCAATATGTTCCTGAACCTGTCAGAGGCCCCCAAGTCTAAATTAGTGCCTCCCTAACCATAATTTCTGTATCATTCATGAATTTGGAACTTATTATTATTTTGAGTCTTATAATTAGAAAGAGAAGCCAATTATAGTCAAATGATTTTGAAATTGTGAATTAGTGGATTTTCTTCCAATCTAGCTTCTATTCTTTGAAACCTTTAAATAGATCTTTCCCTAAATGGTTTTGGTAATAGATAAAATTCCTTAATACAGCTCTTTTTGAAAGCCTGATTATGTGATAAATGACTTCTGTTTATAACTGGGATTTTCCCCTTGATTTCATGCTATTTGTTCTCCTGCTCTAATGTGATTATCAGAGATTATGAAAGTCTGCAGGAAAATTTGGCTGATAGAAGTAGGATTTGGATGGTGCAAAGCAATCTTGGCAGCTACTCCAGAGAATGTGACCTACAAATAGCTATTGTTTGCTGTATACAACCTCTACCAGCACAGTATACAATATTCTTTCCCAATTAGCTAGGAACGTTTAAGTTGAAGACACAAAATTCTGAATTTCTGTTTACACGTGAAAATGTTGAGACTCTGCCACCACTGAGCTCAGACCCTTCCTTGTGTCCACAGGAAGGGGAGATTCAGGCTTCAGCCTTAGTGTACATTCTAATTGGTCATTTTCGCAACTTATCCTGGTTTTTGAAATTTATTTATTTATTTATTATTTAAGAGAAAAAAGACACATACAAGAAAGACCAAAAGCAAAAGAGACAAACAAACGACTAGAGTGAATGCATGACAGTAACATTATAGGTTTACAAAACAGGATGATAGAAACTTGACAACGATCACAATATTGCTCATCTTTACCTTCAAAATGGTTGTTTACATTAGCAGATATAGACATGCAAAATTGATCTAATCATATGAGTATTAACCATTCTTTCCCAATAACTAATACATTCATCAGTATGCTCATTTTAATTATCTTACATATGCATATGTATATATATATATTTAAATCTTTTTCCTTTTCCCTAAAACATGAGTTCCACTAAGTTTTCTTTCTGCTGTTGTGATTCTGCTTAATAATTATACCAATCACAAAAGAAGAGTATTCTCTGATTACACGTATTTCACAGAGGTAGACAAATTAATCTAGTGCAAGAGATTATTATCTCAGTATAAAGAAAAGTGAGAGAAAAAGAAAAACTGCTCATAAAATGCATGGAAGATGGGTTGTGTCATCACTGTGCCAACCAAATGCACACGTGATGGGTTCCACCCATGGCAGCTGCCCAACATGGCCCTGGACAGTGCCTCCCTTCAGCATTGACTTCTGCATTCTTCTTCTAAACCAGAAAATTGAACTCCTTGCTTTTTGTGCGGGTGCCAACATTCCCCCAATCAACTGTCAGAACGTCACTCTGCCCCCTTCAAACTCCACACCCTGTCAAAGGGAATAAAAGCTGGCGGCTTTGTCTGCCCCGGAGGAATCTTGCTTTCTACTGCTGCCAACTTTTTCTTTTTTCCTTTCTTTGCTCTTGCTTTTCTACCACACTGAGGAAAAACCTATCAGTATGGGTTTGAGAAGCTCAGTTATGTAAGGAAAACCAAGCTATGCAAATAAATAAAAGTACAAATACATAAAAAATAAAGAAATGCAAGAAATAATAAGCCTGATTAATTTACACTGCCGCATTATTCAGGAACTAGTGAGGAGGTGGAACCCATAGCAGTTAGTTGAACAGATGTATTTAATACAAACAATTATAAACTAGATGCCAAAGAAGTAAATACAAAAGGAACACCAAAATAGCAAAGAGATACAACAGCAGGAAGCACCTGCCACTGTTGTGCTGAAAGAAAAACAGAAAAATGGCTAAATTTGTTAAAATTTGAAGCACTGGGAAAGGTCACAGGTAAAACTGAAATTAACCTTTGAAAAGGCACAGTATGAGATTTCCACCCAGACTTTCGGAGACAAAGAGTGCTGGCTGGTGCAGATGTCTTCGAGGAGCCACCCTGAGGCTGACTCTTGCAGAAGCTGAACAAGATACAGATTGCAATTGCCTGCTGCCTCTGCAATGTGCCACGGCCACTGGATAGAGAAGCATTGCTGTGCTGGCACTGATAGGAACAAACAGAAAATGAAACCAAATAAGCCAGAACAAGAAGCAAACACACAGAAGCAAATTCTGTCCTCCTCTTCTGGCCTTCAAGTCTCCTACTAGTGCCCACTTTGGGCTCAGCCTATAGCAGTCAGATAAGTAAACATGATTTTCAGAGTTCATGACCTAATCAACACAAAATATTATCATGAAAGGGGTTTGAATCTGAGAGCTAATGGTGTAACAGCCAATACCGCTAACTAGTGTCCTTTAGACACTATAGTTCGTGATTTAGGCCTTAAAGATAAAATTGAAATGACTGTCAAGAAGACCTTATATCTGTATACTACGTTGAAGTCTGTAACATCCTTACACAAATATTTTAGATCAATTTTTTATGTTTAAACTAACTTGAGAGGCAAGAATAATTGATGTGGTTACTTCAATTTTCTATATATGGAAAGTGGGATAGACAGAAGGCCAGCCACAAGTGTCACAAAGTCACACTTGCAGTCAAGATACTCTAAAACCAGTGTCTCATCTATAAATCCATATGTAACTGGACTCCTAACACTAATCAAGTCCACAAATCCCACTGCCTTGAGAAAGAGCTCTGGTGATAGGCATGGCTCATTGCCCCAGGTCAGAGATAAAACCCATTTATTTGCTGACTAGTTTTATTAATTTTCTGAAAAAGGAAAAAGATGTGTCTTCAGTTGAAGGTATTGGGCTGTTGAAGGGCAATTGAATTTAACGTTTCCTGGAACACCAATTTTATGGGTTTTAAAAACCGTGAAGGAATACTACTCAGCCTACTACCTTCAAAGAACTCTGCCTTGGTTTGGAGAATTTCTTCCACTGCTAGTTAAAAGCACAGATTCTGAGATGCACTGTGACACCTATAAAGGGTGAATTTGGGAAAATTAGAAAAGAAAAAAATTCCTTCTTTAAGCAACTGTATTGGCATCTGTTGGGAAATTGGGATAACAGCTATACAAATCTATGAAAACAAGAAAAGGAAAAGTATCTTCTGGAATTTTTCAGTGTACAACTTGAATAACTGCAAATAATATCTGCTGTTTTGTCAACCCCTGGTTCCACAAACAATTAAATATTTCATATAAGAAAATAGATTTATATTGATAGTATTTATTTTACTTCTATTGTTGTATTGCCATATCCTTTAAGAAACTCATGGTTTTATAGGAAGATAGACTTTTACTCACTTTACTCTCCTTATGAGGGGAAAAATAAAATCTTACCTTCTGGGAACAACTACAAAGAAAATGTCCTTTAAAATAGGTGTAGAAAAACACTCATCTAAAGGAATTGCATCCCTCATTTTTTCTTTTATTTAATAGGATTTAGCCCAACTTTGCTAGAAACAAGAGCTCCTCTCTTTTGCAGGAAATGACCTGTGGGTGTCAGTCAATTTGGCAGTGACTTTTGATTGGGATATGTCAGTTTGAGTTGACTAAAACCAGTCCAGCAGTTTAGTAAAGCACCGTTGTGAGTGTGTCTGTGGATGATTGACATGTTTGCCATCAAACTGAAGGGTGATGATCTACCCTGCATGTGAGTTGCAACAACCAATAGAATTTTAGCCAAACAACAGAATAATAAAAGGGACAGATTAAGAAGCTTTTCCCATTTTTGAGGAGCTTCAATAGTCTAGTTTATTGAACCTTCCAGTGCAGACTCACACTGATGAATCTACAAGGAGCTTCTAGGTCTTCAAATTTGACTAATGGTATATCCTTGATCCTTCTTATTCTGTGGAGTCATGGTCAATACACTGTATCAACTTGAGAAGTGTAGAAGCTCAGCTAAGTAACTCAGAAATTCTACATCCTAGGGCTTAGAGGACCTGCCCTAGGACAGCAGTTTATCATCCAGGATGTAATAAAGTTTGACTTATTTTGTCAGTTTAAGAGCCTGTGCATGAGGAGGACAGGGAGATGATGTGAGTGCTACATATGGCTTAGGGAGGTAGCCTGCTTACAATATAAGGGAGAGAAAGAGGTTTGTTCCCCTCTTTTTGCTTTTGCTGTATTATGCCACTTTGAAATACCCCCTGCCATGCCATTCTGCCTTGGAGCCAACTGACTATGGCCTGAAACTTCCAGAAACTGTGAACTAAAGAAACATTTCCTTCCTTAACTTTGGTTGTCAGGCACTTTGTCTCAGCAATAAAAGAAAACTATGATAGGATTTGGTACCAGAGAGGTTACGTCATTGCTGTGATTACACTTGACCATGTGCTTCAGGAGCCTTTGAGACCGGCTTGTGGGAAGAGGTGGGAAGGGTTAGGAGATGTGGCCTGAAAGAGTAGAGTTGGAATGCCTCAGGCTGTTCTGTATGGGACATTCTAGTCAGAGCTCAGAAAACCAGAAGGCTGATAGAATTCCTGCTGGTAAAAATGAAGCTCAGAAGTCTTCCCTTGGGAAGAAGCACTGCATTGGCTGCTGGACTACAGATTGTTGTATCCAAAATTTAATAATAAAAATCGGAGTCAAAAATCAGGTTAAGCTGGTACCCAGTGGTGTCTCTCTTAGCAGAATTAGCCAAGCAGAGCCCCGAGCAGGCAGAGGCAGGGGCTTTTAAGCTTTAAAACCACAAACAGGGAGGAGGGGAAGAAACAGTTACAGAATACAGTTGGGGGTTACACTTGGGCAACTTAGCTTGCTTATCAAGAGAACCGTTTGTCTTTGCAACTTTGGGTGGAGGTCTTAAGCTATCTTGTGGCTTTTGTGGCCCACCATTTCTGTGAAACACAGCAAGCTATTAGTACAGTGGAAATTTACAGAGGCTGTCACAATTCTGCAGTTACAGAGTATCAACATTATGCCTAAATTTAATATTTGATTTATTAACATGGAATTTATAAATTTGGCACATACAGAACAGGAAAACGATGCTTTTCAGAGTATAACAAGATGATGTGTGCTATGGCTTGGCAGAAAGTTTGTCGCCATTTTGCTCCTGTCCAGAGACTTTGCCTCAAAATGATATTAAGGGCAGAGGACTAATTAATCTAACAGAAGAAACCTCAAAGCAGTTGAATGTAGAGGCTATGGTATGGGCAGTGGGGGTGGGCTTTTAGCCAGATCTATGTTGAGAATCAAGAGCAAAGAGCCCAGCAGAATGATTTAAAGTATTGTGAGTTTGACCAGAAAGGAAGCTCCAACAAAGCTGTGGGCTGCAAAGATAAGGCAAAGGAGACCTTAATTACTGAGAGGGAACAGGGGAATATAAAAGATGACCTGAGAGCATCACAAGAAGCAGCAAGTGTTCACCCTTTGCAGTCTCAAATTCTCAAAACTGAAAGACTTTGCTTTCAGGAGAAAACCACAGAGCACCATGTTCCAGAATGGGGGCAGTGCAGAAAATCTATTCCTCAAAATTGAATTCAGAGTGTCTTTGACCCAGGCATTTGAACCCTACAGCTAAGAGCGAGGAAAACCTGGATCCTGCTACAGCTGTCAGCAGACTGACATCATGCATGTGGATCTAGTTTTAGATGTATGCAGAATGCAAGAGTTATGGGTTTAAAAAAGGTTTGCACCCAGATTTTAGAAGGCCTGGGAGGCCAAGTCATGTGCCCCTGAGAGGGCAATGTGTAAAGCTGTGATGTTGAAGCCAAAGGTGTAGTGGAGACACCAGAAGTTTGGAAAAGCCAGCAACATGGCTCATCTAAGCAAGACTGCAAGGAGGGAGCAAAGCAGGCCTAAGAGAGTAGCTGCGGGAGCTATCACCACCAGAAGTGCCATAAGAATGGAGCCAGCCAAGCCCTTTGGAGCTCACAATTTGCCACAGATTTCTTGGGGTAGTGCACAGGGAACTACAAGACCTAAATTTTGTTCTGTTGGATTTTTGACTTGCTTTGGTCCCAATCATTTGTATTCCATGTTTGTAACACTTGGAATGAAGATGTTTGTGTTATGTCATTGAATGTTGGAAGTATTCAACTTTGTTTTCATTTGTACAGGGGCTTACAGCTAAGAGTTTGCCTTAAATCTCAGAGGAGATGAGATTTGGACTCCTCAGCAATGCTGAAACTTTCAGGACTTTGACAACTCTTGGAAATGGACCAAATATATTTTGCATAAAGGGATGTTCATGAGTCTTTGGGGGCTCTGGAGCAGAACACTATGGTTCTAATGGAATATAAGGTTGATAGACTTAATACTGGTTTTTAAGGATTGTTAAACCTATGTTAAAATGTTCAATTTGTGAAATGATAAAAACAAGCATGTGTTTATATCTGAAGAAAAATTTAAAGAGATATGTCTGGTTGCAAGTTGACAAGGGGTGGATGGCAATGGTTGACACATTTTTTGTCAATATGAGAAGTGTAGAAGCTTAAATAAGCATATCAGAAGTTCTACATTCTGGGGTGTAGAGGACATACCCTAGAGCAGCTGTTTATGATCCAGGATATCGTAATGGTTGATTCATTGTGTCAATTTGAGAAGTTTGGAAATTTAACTAAGTGACTCAGCAGTGAGCCAGGGTTCTCACTTTGTAAACATTCTGAGCCTGTGCAAGAGGAGGGCAGGGAGATGATGTGAGTGCTACATATGGCTTAGGGAGGTAGCCTGTTTACAATCTAAGGGAGGCAAAGGGGCTTGTTCACCTCTTTTTGCTCTTGTTGCTTTTGCTGTCTTCTGCCCTCATAAATGATTGCCTTCCTGATATGCCATCCTGCCTTAGTGCCAACTAATTTCAGACTGAAAACTCCACAATCTGAGAGCTAAAGAAAACTTTCCTTCCTTAATTTTGGGCAAATGAATTGGTATTTTTCTCTGCAATAAGAGAAAAGTAACTAAACCAAGTGAATTCCACTTTCTTGGTCTGAGCTGCTACTGCATTATCTGGCTCTCCAAAGTGGAGATGGCCTTTGTGGATTCTCCTTCCTCTGATCTCACACGTGGCCACGCGAGACTGTCCCACTTCTTATCTCATAAGTTTACTTAATCACTCTCCTTCTATAATTGTGTATGTATTTCTATTGATTCTGGTCATCTACAGAATTTTAACTAACATGGTAGAGACCACCTGTAACTATCTTTTTAAAATAATGATTGCCTGTGGTTATTGTCAAGGTCAATATGACTTGAGCACCTGTTAAAATGAATTACTTTGAATGATTCTTGATTCCTTGAGGGAAGTTTTGGTTGATCTCTCCTGATCCATCCAAATATGTGAAGTGAATAGACAAACTAAATCTCATATTTCTGCGTGAATGCTTGTTTCATTTTATTTGCCAATTTTCCCACTTTCTAATCATTAAGTAAAGAGTTCTAATGAGATAAGAGTTATCGGAGAGTAAAAGTGAAACCAACTGGTTCATCTCAAATGGGAGGTGTGAACAATAGGTTGAGGCAAAAAAAAAAAAAATGGGCACCCTTCCATCCCTTCTCTCATTCCAGAGTATGAATTGCATTTTCTACCTTTGAAATGGCATAGACTTTCCAGTAAAGTTTTATCTCCCTTATTACTAGAAATATTGCAGATATAACTAGGTAAGTATTTACCAACTGTATTGGATAGAAGTTTCAAGTTTTGAATGTTGAACTAGGTGACAGTAAAAGTTTTGTATAATGCTAACATTATTTTTATAGAAACAACCTGCCAAATTTTCAGCTCTATTGTTTCAAATAACTATAATTATGAGTGCCAAGATGACAGTATGCTTAATTAAGATCATGAATTCTGAATCACATGCTCTTATGAGTGAGTCCTACTACCCATTTTTTGATACCAGTGATATTTCTTCATAGAAGTCAGAAGAGTATTTACTTCCTTGAGCATGACCAGGTTGACTTGGAAAGACTGTAACAAAGCTTTCATAAATGTTTCATCTTTATTGAGTGGTAGTTACAGAGGTGTATGCATATGTCAAAATTCATTGAGCTAGAAAAAGTACATATTTTCATATTATCTCTCTCTATATATATACATATATATACACATATGTATAAGCATATGTACATATACATGTATATGTGTATAAACATATGTATATATACACATGTGCTCACATGCAGGTGCACATATGCATGTGATCAGGAGAAATGATTCACAAGTTATAAGGAAAGTTGGGTGGGTATAATGTCCTCAAAACTACAGAGCAAAAATCAACCATAATATGCAGATGGAGAGCCGGGCGTGGTGGCGCACGCCTTTAATCCCAGCACTCGGGAGGCTGAGGTAGGAGGAGCGTTGTGAGTTCAAGGCCCGCTTGGGCTGCAACGCGAGCACAAGGCTGGCCTGACCTACACAGTCCGACCCTGCCTCAAAAAACCAGGGCCGGGAGTTAGGCTCAGTGACTTAAGCGCCAGTCTGACAGGTGTGAGGTTGTGAGTTCAATCCCTGATGCCGCAAAAAAAAAAAAAAAAAAAAAAAAAAAAGCAGATGGAGAAATATTAAAATGATGAGTCTCTAATAGATCAAGCAACATAAAAGTTCCTGATACACTTTCCGAGAGCAGTTTTCTGGAGAATAGTTGGGGAGAAATCCTACTTTGGAGTATGTCTAAGACTAAATAAGTGATAAATTTGAGGTATGATCATGTTCAAAAAATTTTAGTGAGGGCTTTGTTAAGAACAACAGAGAAATGGATTGCTGATGAAACTAATTCATGAGAGAATATTTTAAGTTGTCATAGGGAGGACTTGCCTTTAAAATTCCCCGCAAAGCACTTACGGTTCTTCTAGCTTTAATCTCTCACTTTCCTCCTCACAAAACAAGCACATTTCCTCCTTCTGCTGTAGAATTATCTTGTCACTTGTGATGTTAATGCAAAAGGGAGATCAGCTAAAGGAAAGCTTCGCTTCTCTTGATCTTACAACTCACCACAGAAAAGCACTGCAGAGGGGAGGTTGTGGGGTGTACTTTCTGGATTCCATGAAGAGTTGGGATAGAAAAGGGGAAAAGCATTGGCCAAGATGCCAATGCTTCTGTTCTCTGACTCTAACCAAAAATTTCAGAGATAAGATAATATTAGGAACACCTGACGTATCTCTCATACATTTACAGGCATAGTAACAGAATTGGGAGTTGATTTGTGTGGGGCCTCAGTTAGCTATTGATGCAAGAGGGATCTCTCAAGCCCCTCTCCTGTGCCTTGATGTTTTTTTCTTTGGAAAGTTTGCTGTAGGTGAGCTATTCTATGCTGAACTCTGCAGGGTTTAAATTAGTGGCTCTCAGCAGTAGGTGATCACCTGCCTTAGCTCTTCATCCCAAAAACCAAGCAAGCCACAAACAAACAAAACTCAGAATTCCAGGTTCCACTCTACAACTGGTTATATTTGCATATATGCTAGAATCCCTGCTTCCAGGTCTGTAATTAGGCAGAGAGGAGTTAGAACGTGAAATCTGATCTTCAGAGAAAGCTGCTTTCATGACAGGCTCTTGATTGGAGTCTAGGGGCTTGTACTTTGTAAAGTTCTCTAAGTCCTGTCCAGGTTTCCTTCTAGATTGTAGTCTACAGCTTTGATAATTATGCTTTGGCATTGTGCCGATGTGACCAGGCACTAAAAAAAAAAATTGCTGGTCTCTGTCTCTGTCTTTCTCTCTCTCCCTCCCTCCCTTTCCCTCTCTCTCTCTCTCTATACTCTCTCTATATATCATCTATCTTTCTCTTTATATGTAGATCATCTCTCTATATATGTATATATTGTGTGTGTATATATATATATATATATATACATAAATATATATGGGAAATATATGCAGAAGATATACACAGAGATTGTTGCATTTTGAGGCTGGAGGGAGAATGTGGCCAAGCAAAAGTCTGTCCACACCCAGGCTTAGTACTAGACACTGGTTGAAGTGTTTTTCTCTTTTTGATTTGGCTGTGTATTCTTGCTGTGTCACTGCAATAAATTTCGGCAAGAATGAAATTATAAACTGAATCCTTGGATTCCTTCTGAGGAAGCACTGATCTTCCGACTGGGTCTAGGGGCACTAAAACAGATTGGGTCCAAAGTGGTGACACAAAGAGTGATAAAATTATTGACACAAAAATATAGAAAATATCTTCTCTTGTGTTGCTAACAGTCAGGTTTGGAAATTCTAGGCAGTTCTATGCCATTTGAGGATGATAGGGAGATATCATTTGCCCTGAATATATTCTTGTTAAATAAAAATATTTAATAGTGGAATTATTGTATTCTGAGAAAAAAAGTGGAGGTTATCCACCTAGATATATCATTTCATCATAAACATCATAATTTTGAAACTGAAAACTTGAATATTTATCCCAAATAATATCTGCTGATATTCTTTTCCTCTCAGTAAATAGTGTAAATATTTCATTCTTAATTTTTTGTGGCCTAAAGCTTGAAAATCACTCTTAATTCTCCCCCTTTTCTCATATCATATGTAAAATCCTAATTTCTGCTGAGACTAATTTCAACATGTGATCACTTTGCAATATTTCTACCTCTGTTACTCTGGGTGAAAGTCTCCTCTCTGTTTTCTAGAGTGCAGCTCTATTGTCATACTGATACGCAAATACCTACCCCATGGTCAACTTTCCTCCCAGTGCTTCATTAATAAATCGTAGGTTGCATATTATCAGTCTCCTCACAAACAGGCAATGGCTTCTCATGTTGGTATAGGGGAAGGAAACTTCCAACCTACTGATGTCCGGAATGAGTGCATGTTCTCTAAAATCAAAGAATCAATTTTGGGAACAACAGAAGTTAAGAGCAGAATATATTTGAGAGAAAGAAAGCTTCTGTCTGAAAGAGAGACAGAAGGGGTCCCGAGTGGTTTGCCGAAAACTCTGTTTTCTCCGGGGACTTTTACAGAGCAAAACTATGAGGTGAGGTGGGTCCAAGGTGGGAAATATGGGAACGCTCAAGGTGGGCATGAGGTGGGGCAGAATTATGGTCAACCAATAGTATTGGGAGTATAATTACTAAAGTAAGATTGATTAAATCAGGATCCAGTAGGGAAGCAAGACTCTTAGCAAGTGGGAACAGGCCTTTGCCTGTAGGGGGTTGGATTAGTGGCTTCTTCGGGCTTCCTCAAGGTGATCAATACCTATTTATCAGTCCCTGATATTTATACTTGGTGTGCGATTGCATTTGTTTTATCTCTTGTCTTGAGATCTGGCCAGCAGTTTTTGTTTTCTCCCATAGTTGCAAGGTATCCGATCTTCTGCACTGGCTCCTTCCAGGGCCCAGCTGTGTGACTGCCTATAATATTGTGTCTAACTCAGCTGCCTATAAAAACATGAATCATAAATCCAAAATCCCTTCCTTATAATCCTTCTTTTATTCCATTGCTCTGACTGATCTCTTGCTCTCTCCCCTTCAGCCACCATGGGATCACCAAATATGCTCTTCCTCAGTGTCTTTGTAGTTATTGAACTCTCTGTCCAGAATGAGAGAACAACACCACATACTGGCCTGGCTTGTGCCCCACTTTCTTCAGCTCTAACGTCACCCTACTAGAGAAACATTTCCCAAGCAAGCTAAGTAAAAATAATCCCCCTATTCCCTGATCTTATCTGCTGCTTTAACTTACTTTATTTTTCTTTAAAGCCCTCTGGATACAACTAGCTAGTGTGTTTGTATCTCTGTGTGTGACTGCTTGCAATTTGATGACTTCCTCCAAGAATACATGAGCTCCATGACCTGTTGCTACGTTCTATTTCATGTTAAATCCACCATGTCTAGTAGAGCAACCAACATAGAAAGGGGGTGAAAATAAATGTTTTGCCAGAAAGGAGTATGGAGAATACAAGATATGGTGATACAAACCTCAATGAGAAGTAAAGCCAAGTGAAGGTGACATACTGCTGGTTGTTTCAGGGACAAGAGGACAATGCAGATAAAGTAAAACACACTGCGTAAAGACTGCAGCGAAGCCTAACTGTGGTTCTTCCCCTCTTCTCACCTTGTTATTCCTTAGTGTCAGAAAGCTCTCTTCAGTTCTCCATTTCAAGGCTATGAGCTGACACTGAGGACTGATACAAAGGATGCAGGAGAGAGGAGCTGCTCCCGGTCTCTCTCTTTGGGAATCCCCTGCCCCTGTCCCCACCATTGGTGGCAGGACCGACTGATGATGCTAGATGAGACAGCTTCTGCTCCATTCCTGCAGAGCTCCCTTAATTAAGAGGAATGGCTTTAAACTTCCACAGCAAAATACACCAAGAAAGTATATTTCTCTTTATTTTTTCTCTAGTTTTTAAATAGAATTCTGGATTCCAAGTAAGCTACAAATACAGAGAAACTTGCAAATGATTGAAAACTAAATCTGAGATCCAGAACTCAAAAAGTCCTCAGAATTTGAATAATTATTTGGAGGGAGAAAAAGTGACTTGCGTTTAAAAGCCAAAAATTACTCTAAATTTCTCCCTTCCCCCTTTTACCTCTCTTTCAGGTGCTTAAGGAGATAACAGAACAAGTGCTACAAGTGAGAACAAGTGTGTGATTATTTTATCATAAATAAAAATATATGTTTTATGCATCTTCTGGAAAAAGTTGCTAGTTGGCGTATTATGGCTGTGGAAGCTGCCATGGAAAATGAAGTTCCACTTGAGTTATTTAGGTATTTGCATATTTTGCAGGAAAGTCATATGCATAATCATGGAATTGAGATTTGGGGCTAAACTAGTGGGAGCAGGTATAAAAATAGACTCGTTTGATTTAACTTTTTCCTTTACTGCAGATATGACAGTATCTAAATTGTGTTAGGAATCCTCTATTTAGTTCCAGGACTCTAAGGTGAGAAAAACATTTCCCCATGGATTGTTTCCAGTGAAAGCTCTCACCAATAACCTAACTCATTTAGTGAGGAACCACAGCTCTTAAAAGGATCACAGGAGCAGCCACTACTGCAGAGCCATCTGGAGCCCTAGCTGTGCACTCTGAACTCAGATGCCCCAAGAGCAAGCTCAGTTCTGCTTTCATGCCAGGGCTTCCTCTTCGGCAAACTTACTTGTCTTTTGTGTTCCTCCAATTTTCTTAAATTAATATTCCATTCACAAGACTAGATACACCTTGCAGAACATGTAGAAGAATGTCTGGCAAATAATGCAAGTCTGGTTAGTAGGCACAATCTTTATTAACTATCTGGAACATTAACTCTGTGCTGAATCACTCACAAAATCAGGAAATATTATTGTCCTTTTTAATTTAAATTCTCTAACCAACAAGTATTTGTTGATTTCTGTGTGTGTAACAGTTGATATAAAACAAGTGACAAAAATTAGCATGGTTCTTCCTTGACTTCAGGAACAAGCAAGACGGTAGAGCAATAAGACACAAATATATGTTTATGATGTCATAATTGTCTATTTATGGCCAACAAACTGTATTAACAGTGTGTACTTAAAATTCAAAGGTGATAAAGAAGGGGTGTGAGATAGAGGGGGCCACTTGTGAGGGAAACCCTATTGCACCTTACGAGATGGGTATGTGGTATCTGAATTAAAAGGAATGAAAAGACATCACAAAGGAGGGAAGTTAGCAGGTTGTGGCATTCTGAAATGTAGATTTATTTACCTTCCTGGAAGTGAGCACATTCGATTAGCTGGAACAAATGCCTCCTGTTTGAACAAACACAGGGGAAAGGAACCCTGGCCTTCTAGGTTAAATAGTTAAATTTGAGTCTGGAAGTAAGTTTGACTACACTTAGAAAATTTTCTAGCAAAGAAAAGACCTACTTAAATATTATAAAGAGATCCTAGACTTCAATATCATCACAGAAAGGTCTTCAATTGGATGGAACCTGAATAGATAAATTCTGATATTTTCTCAATGTTGGAATCTTGGCTCAGCTATTAGGGTTTCCAATGCAGAAGAAACGGGTGTCCCAAGATTATTTCTGGCTCTCTGCTGTCACTCATCATCATGACACGCCCCTCTCCTGTTTAGCCGGGCCATGTGGTGAGCATATAATGCAGACAGGGGAAAGGCTGTGGTATTCCCTCTCCAGTATCATTCTCATTTGAACGGCTGTGACCACATGGTCAACCAATTCCTTGGAAACTACACTGCAGATTGTCATGAACAATGTCAGTGTAAGACTGCTCAGTGTAGAATCAGTGTGATCCTTTCAACTCACAATCAGCCGTGGCAAGAAAACAGTACACAGAGAAAGACTTCAACCTCCAGTATGTTTGCGTACCATCCCTACACGCACCACCATCTCATCAACACAGGAGTGCACTTCATTTTCTCTCCTCAGTAGCAAATCCTGTGTAAGTAGCATGTGTACATGACCTGCATAATTAGTCTCCATCCCTCCCCCTCTTCGTGATGTAGGTATTTTTGCTTTCCTGTTTTTCAGATGAAGAAAATGGTGCTGAGACAGGGAAACAGCTCAGGGTCACACATTTTAAATGATCAAAGGGAGGCCTTGAACCTGTCAAATGAATATCCAGTCACCTCTCTTCGAAAGTGTCCACAATTTGTCACAGGACATCTATTGTTATGTCACAGAGATTTTGCAGACACAGGGGTCAGGTTCCCAGTTGTTGCTTGTGATGGTTGATTGTGTCAGTTGGAGTTTGCAAAGCCCAGCTAAATTGCTCAGCATAGTTCTGGGTATGAAAGACCCACCATAGGGAAGATTATCGGCAAAGGTATAAAGACAAAGGGAGAAGGAAGAATTGCTTTTGTTTCTTTGGAGGAGTTCCCGTCTTCTCGTTGACTTTGGCTGTTGGCTCCTGGCTTCCATCACAGACTTTTCAGCCTTCTGACAAGGACTCGCGTGGGACACTAATCAGATCTCCAGGCTTTCAACTGGATCTTTCAGATCCCCAGAGCACAGCAGGGATACACTGTTCCACACCCACAGCCATTGTAAGGCAATTTTGTAAATTATTATATACTTGTGTATCTTGTATCTGTTTCTCTAATAAGCACTGACTTAGCCACTGCTCTTTGAGACTTGGATTATGTAACCCAGCCTCCCCACTGCAGCTGTCTTCCCCTGGCTCATTGCTGGGTTTCCTGGATGCCCTTTGCCTTCTCTTACTACTTAGCATACATTCCTTTGAGAATGTATACCGTCATATCTTTTCTGACAAGAAAGACACTGCTATAAAGTGGAAGCTTCCGGAATGAACCACACAATGATGCACCAAGAAGAATAATGAACTTGAGGCTGAGTTTCCTCTACAAAACAAAGAACACTGTTTACCTTCCCTCCACACCAGCGTTGTTAAAAACATGAACTCGGATCACATACATGGCGGAAAGGTTGTGTTATAAGACCCAACACGATGGAAAACATTGTTGCTCTCTGACAAATTTACTATAAACAGATTCTTGAGAGTAAAGCTCACCTCCCAAGGCTGGCATTTCTTTTCTTTTCTTTTTTTTTCTTTCTTTGTTTTGCATTGAGAATCAGACTCAGGACCTCACACTTGTCAGTCAGGCACTGTACTGCTGAATTATATCCCCAGACCAAGGTTAGCATTTTCTGAGTAAGTCTGTATGTGTGCCTTAAACTCTCTGAGCTTCTGTTTCAGATGTGAAAAGTAGGGGCACAGGCTTCTCACAAGGATTCTGTGAACATCAATTAGTGATTTGCAAATTCATTATGTTTCAATCATTCTAATATTTACTGTAAACTATTATTAGTGGGGAATAACATACATCAAATCATTTATAAAATGCAAAAAATATCCAGAGAGTTCAGACATTGTTATGATATTTTGGAGGAACCTCAGGCTACCAGGATTCTTTTGGAGGCTGCCAAAAAAGCCTGCATAAGACAGAGTCACCTCACCTGTATGGCGATGATCCCCAGTCTGAGAACGTTGCCAGGCAACAGCTTGAGATGAAAGCCTTCTCCTAGTAATGGAGAATTAAGGACTGTTTACCCCTAATGATAATGCTATCTTGATAGAAGCACGAACTAGGTAAAGCCCTTATGCTCAAACTGTCAAGAGGAGAGAGACGTGGTGGAACTGCCTACATCAACCGCAGACACTTTGCTGTGAGGTGTGAGCTGGACAGACCTAGTACTTGGAGCCAAGTCGCAGACTTCCCTGACTCTGTGTGGCATCTGCTTATTTTTTGTGTCTACCTGAAGTTTGTCCTGTGGTTGTTGTCTTAGAAACTGCTGTTCTCTGAAGTTGGTCTTAAAATCTTAATTCGTGAAGTCATGAAGGCAAGAGTTTTGACTTTCCTAAAGTAAAAAGCAGCATAAAAAATATAAACGGGTTACATGTAAGTTTTACCTGGGCTTTGGAGCTGCATATATAAGGTCACAGAACCCAAATTTGGCATTTAATGTCTACGTTTCTAGACAAATGACATGTTCTCTTTGTCTCTCAGTTTTATCCTCCCTTTCTGCTCTATCGGTATTAAATAATATTAAATAAGATAATTCGTATAATGAGGTGGAGATTGTGATGAACACACATGTGCTGTGTTCAAATATGACAGTGATTACTTTGATTTCTCCTGTCTTTTAGCAACATAGACATTGACATCAAATATACATTATGCCTTTGCTACTTGTGTCAAAGTGAAGGCCTTTATTTAGTGATGACCTTGGGAAATCCACTATGCCAGGAGCTATGGGAAGTACAAAGGAGTTTTCTTACTACCTGCTATCATTAAAGGGCTCCTTGTACAGCAAAACAAAGAGTAGAAAAGACTTGCAAAAGATGATTCACACATGGGGCATAATGAATAGTGCTATGAGAATTTAGATAAAGAAGTAGAATGATCTGGGAAAACATTTCACAGAAAATCATATTTAGTTTTATGTAGTTCATGGATTTGACAATTAGTGTGTCAGTTTTTAACATGAACCAGTATTGTTCCAGGGTCCATGCTAAACATTATGCTTGACTTGGGCCTTAAAGGTAAATAGGAAATACATGCAGGTGGAGAAATTTGGGTCTATATCTGCATGGATTTAATTTGGTACCAAAAAATGTCGTATTCAACTTTCTCTTAGCTGTGAATACAGCTATGTACTGATAATTTCCGTGTCAGTCGTTGCCCCTAACTCACTGGCTCTGGAAAAGTAGCTCTCTTCATATATCCTGCAAGATTTGAAATTCATCATACGGAGTTCATTATTTTTTCCTCAAAAAAGTAACAGTGCATATCGCTTCTATCTTCATTAATAAAGTCATTTCTGTTAGGAGACCCTAGAGTTCATTATCCGAGTTCCTTCACCCATTTTGAGGAGTACATAGCAATACTTGAAAGGTCATTGTCTTCTAATCCAGAGCTTCCTCCTTGACTGTTAGCCATCCAGGCATTTACCTAGACAGAGATGGCTGCAGAGCGGCTGAAGTGTGAAGTGTGACCACTTACCTTGCAGATCCTAGGTGCTGTTCTGTTTCACAAAACCAAAACAACAACAACAAAAAAAACCCCAAAAACCAAAAAAACAAATAAAAAAGAACTTTAGGCTCTTCTCTGTTTTGAGGGTGCTGCTGCGTCTGTGCTCCTCATATCATATCACTATGTGGGGATGTTGGTGCTAAAACTTTTGGTGTTTGCAGTGCAGTGATTTATACTCTGTGTTGTTCTGATCTACTGAATTTCATTTCCTATTTTGGTCCCTATTGTGTTATTGTGCTTCTGGCTCAATCATATTCTGTATTGTTACTCATTACTCTGTCATTTGAAGCTCTTTCTGATATAATCTAAATGATAGCACAACTGCTATGCCTTAAAATTATCCTTTGTTCTTTTCCCTGGATCTTGCAGTCATGGAGTCACAGAATCAGAAAATAAAAACCATTACTCTACATATACATCTTTTATTTTATCTCTTTGCATATTTTCTAAGTTTATTAACCTTAGTAAGGACTCGATTAACTAAATGAAGTCTTACTATTCAGGGATTCCCTTTTCAGTCCTGAAAAGAAGAGAGACTGATTAAAATCTAGCAATACTGATTAAAATCTTTACTATGTCGAATAGTTTTTTTTTTATCTTAGCACCTTGTTTTCTATGATATAAAATAGCATTAAAAATAGTAATTAACATTTTTTTGCTGAGGGATATGTGAGGTAAAATATGAAAAGTACATATAACAGTGCCTAGGATATAGTAAGGCCCAGGGAATCTTAACCATCATTAGTATTATTTTCTCTGTGAATTACAGACATAACATTCCAGGTACCTCAGAATCTTCATATCAATATCTTTTACAAACTGGAAAGTCTACCTCCTGACCTCACTGCAGACAACATGCCAATCCTCTGCATTTTAAGATTTACACTAATTCTACCTCTTTGCTTTAAATTCTCTCTACCTTCCTGCAGCATAAGTCATGGTGGGTTTGTCTTTCATATCCAACTAGGACACATATTTCTTTCTCCTGCTCTGAACTACTTGTTATTCTCATTTTTTGCTGTTCAGTTTTCTGTTTTTCTTTTTGTTCTTAAGTTCAGTGACTGATTTGTGTCTCAGCACAGTGAATGGAGCACTGAAGTCTCAATAACTATTTTCTTAATGGGAAAAAGAAAGAAAAAAGGGAAAAGGGATTGAGAGAAGGGAGAAACCAAGAGAAAGGAAGACTATATTTGCCCTTTTAGTTATTTTGAAACATAATTATTTCCAAAAGATGGTTCCATGGTTGAAGATTTTCTCAGCACCATTGTCTTCATAAAAATTTAGTGTTCTACCTTTGCACATGAGTTGCTTCTATCTTAGGGATAACGAAAATATCTTACGGGGCAATACTTGTATTTTTACATACACACTTCCATTTTATTTGTTTTCTACAGAGCTGAAATAAAAATTAGATATTCTTCCAGACATTTGAATAAGTTTGTACATAAATATACAAAAAATCTTTACTTTTGTTCAGAAAAAAATATTTGTTCATCTTTACCCAAGGTATTTCCAGTTATTGCCTATTTTTCTGACTTCATTATTAATAGCTTCCTCAGCCATACTAGTATCTTAGAATGCTAGCTCTAAGGAAGTTCAGTGTTGAGGTTGTGTAGGAAATCAGAGTTGTGGTCAACTGTTATTTACATGGTGCAGGATGCATAGATCCATCAGCGGCACTCACTGAGTGACCTGGATGTACGAGGCTGAGCACTGTATGTTCCTACGTGTGACGGCCAACAGGAGATATCCTGCCTCACGTGCCTTTCCTTCCCTTTTTCCTCTTATCTGGGGCTTCTTTAACTACCTGATGATGTAGATCATAGTTTCTTAAATGAAAGACCTGGAAACAGTCCTTTTGGTTTTGACTGTCAGAAAGCCAACTTCCTTTTTCCTAACAGACAAGGAAAGCTTCCACCTATCCTCCCCAGAAGTTCAGTGTTACCTCACATCAGAAATAGTTGCCTGTCAGGGTGCAAAAAGTGTCATTAGGAAGTTTTCTCTACTTCTCAGTTTTCTTTGTATTACGTGGGCTTTATTGTGAAGAAGGCTTCGTCCTCAGGGAGGTCCCCTAAATTCCAGCCTGATAATCTTATATCGGAATATCCATTAGGAGACTTATGTCTTAATGCTTTTTAGCCAGTCTCAGGAGCCATTTTTATGACTTTTTTGGTTGTAAATGTGTGTATATCCAGGAACCTGGGAGGCTGAATAGATTGATTCTGGCACCTCCAGGTATGAAGCTGGGCTTAACCAACTGAAACTGGGAGAGAAAACTGGGGGGTCACAGTGAACCTCTGTTCTTCTTGGCCAAGGAGCTGCAGGCTAATAGCTGTCCTTTGTTTCTTTTCTTCACATAATGAATATTTCTTCCTTGTTTTACGGCACTGAGGGCTGAACCTAAGGCCTTCACACTGAGCTACATCCTCAGATCTTTTTTATTATTATTTTTATTATGAGATTAAGGTCTTCGTAAGACACTAAATTGTTGAGCCTACTCTGGAGTTTAAGATCCTTCTGACTTATCCTTCCAAAGTTCTGGGATTTCAGACATGAACTATCACACCTGGCTCAAGGTGAATATTTCTTAGTCTGCACCCTGACCAAGGTTTTCTTGGCTCTTACAATTGGACAAGTGTCTGTGTTTGTGTCTTTACATATCCTCTCATTTTCTTTCACTGTCTTTTCATGCCTCTCCTTCATGGAGTAATTCAGGGTAACAGACTTCCTCTGTCTTAAGGCTGTCCATCTTCAAGTTTTCTTTGACCAGTCACAGATTGGGGAAGTACATAGCAGATTAGCATGTGCATGATTAACTTTCATGGTATAGGCTGGGATACACATAAGACTTCTCCCTGAGTCCCATTGGTCATGGTGTTACAGGCAGCTGAGTTGGATAGAAATATTGTAGGCTGTCAGACAGGGTTGGGCCCTTGAAGGAGCCAGTGCAGAAGACCAGATACCTTGCAACTGTAGGGGAGACAAACACCTCCACTGTGGGCCAGACCTCAAGACAAAAGATTGAACAAATACACCCCCATCCTAAGGATAAACATCAGGGATTGATATTCTAAATAGGTCTCTATTACCCTGAGGAAGCCAGAAGGAGTCACTAACCCAACCTCTACAGACACAGCCCTTGTGACTCGATGCCTTGTGACACAGTCCTTGTGAATGATTTAATCAATTTGACCCAAGTAATTATACTCACCATCTTATTGGTTGGTCACAGTTCTGTCCCACCTCATGTCCACGTTGCAAGTTACCATTTTTCCCCACCTTGGATCCACCTTACCATGTGGTTTTACTCTCTAAAATCCCTACTAAAGGCCCAGTTCTCAGCAACCCACTAGGGACCCCTTCTCTCTCTCTCTCTCTCTCTCTCTCTCTCAGACAGAAGCTTTCTTTCTTTCTTTCTTTCTTTCTTTCTTTCTTTCTTTCTTTCAATATACTCTGCTTTTAACTTCTGTTGTTCCTAAAATTCATTCTCTGATTTTAGAGAACTCAAGCTTATTCCAGACATCTAGTAGGTTGGGAATTTCTTTCCCCTATATCAATGGGGATGTGATTGAACATATTTCAAGAGAGACTAAAAACTACAGTTCTTCTTTGAAGACAGAAGGAATCTGATCTCAACTCTCCAAGTCTAACAAGTAGCTGTTTTCTGTTTTCAGAGAAAAAAATCTGTTTCAGTTCCAGAAATGAGCTTTATGCCTCGTTCTCTGTGACTGAGTCCCTGCCTTTATCGTGGGCCTAGTACTTCAAGACGTAAAAACTGTGAAGTTTACAGCTCTCCTGTAGCCACTGTTTATGTCGGTATCAGTCACCAGACTCCCACTTTGCAAATCGTCAACCTGGACTCCCAAGCAGCCCTTGTCCTATTCTGGGGGTTATAACTCTGGGACAGGAAAGGTCTTCCCCAACAGACCTAACCTCACCAGATCTTTGTCCCCAAACCGACCACAGCAACTCTTACTGTGCTGCTTGCTGTTTAGCAACTTGTTTTTACTACAGGAACAATTAAGCATTTACTTTCCCATGTTCAGCAATTCTTCTGGCAATATTTCCAGCCCTGCTCTAGTTAGCAGGCTGTCAACCCCTTGATAACAATCCCAATTTATCACTCAGCCATAAACACTGTCTCCAGGCAAAGCTTGGCCTACATGGTCTGAGCCCTGAAGCAATTTCATTTTTACTCATTCTAAATAAAACTTGATTACTCTGAGGGGCTGGGTTGGTGATCAGGAAAAGAAGAGGACAAGAGAGGAGGGAGAAAGAGAGGGGGCAGAGGGAGAGAAGGTGGGGAGGGGAGAGAGAGAGGGAGAGAGAGACAGAGAGAGACAGAGAGAGAGAGAGAGAGAGGTCTTGGAGCTCCTTCACAGAATAAATAGGAAAAAGTTATTTGACTACTTCACAGATGACCTAAAAGTGAGAGAATGAAACAAACAAACAACAAAAGAAGCGTCAAGAAAGAATGAGGGACAAGTTTTAACTGAGGAGGTGTGGAGAGAAGATCATTACGGAAAAGAACAGGAGAGAAGCCACAAGACAGACCTGTTGGAGAATCTCCCTCCCTCTGTGTTTTCATTTTCCTTTTGTGTTCAGCCATCAATAATCAAGTCCCTTCCCAGCTCAGCAAGCACTGGATGACCACCTGCTGTTCCCCAGGTAAGTGTGTTCCACATTTCCGCGGATACATTCTTCAAGGAGCATATTCAATAGGGCAGATTCTCAGAAACGGGTTTGGGAGAGAGGGAGAAGTTTACATCGGCAGGAAAACTGAAGAAGGAATTCCTAGCAGAAAAGGAGGTATAACTTATCTTTGCAGTTTGATGTAAGTAAAGGAGACACTTTCAGCAGGAAAAGAAACTAAGAGACTATAGGCTGAATACAAACATGAGATCCGTAGCACACGAACATATCTAAAGGATTTGCCAGAGTCAAAGGCAGGTACAGAAAACAGAGAGCCTCAGATATTCTGCCCTGAGTTGACCATGGAGTCCTGTTACAAACCCAAATATTATTTGCAGAGAGGTCAGTGTGAAAACCAAGGTGCATAAATTCATATGATGATTGAGTAGTAAGTTCTCAATTACTTAACTTTTTCCTGAAAAACTCTAGAGAAACTTTAAGGTAGCATACCTGAATTTGGATAAAATATTCAAATAGAAAACTGTATTTTCCTCAGTGTGATTCAATTAAATTTCAAGTGGGTTATGTCCTAATGATATCAGTGGATTTCAGAAATCAGGTACTATTATTCAGATTCTTTTAATCTATCAGCTTTCAAGTTTTATTGGAGATCAAAATGGTATTCATCAAGTTCTCCATTGTAAAGTTCAAGCACATCAATTCCTTCTATAATATTACTCTTCCTAATCTGGATACAATTGTAGGTTTTCTTGCCTCACAGCTCACTAACCACTTGTTCATAATCACAGCTCAGGACTGTTCAACTACTTTCAGGAAACTGAATGATTCCCTGTCTCTCTATGACTTGAATGGAGGTTGTTTTCTCAGGAACCTTCAGCTCTTTCATCCTCCCAGACTCCACTGTCACCTAACTCTTCATAGGCTTTACCCAACCATTACACTGGGAAGGATCAGTTTGGAGTAGGAAATTTCCAAGACTGGCTAAGGTTAGAAGGGGTGACTGGTGTGGTTGACTGATGCGGATGATTGATGTGGCTGTTCTAGGGTGGTTTGTTTCACTGAATTCCCGTTGTTCCTTCACTGAAGATCAGTTGACTGTATTTGTGAGGACCTGATTTTGGCCTCTTTATTCTGTCCCACTGATGTATTCATCTCCTCTTTTGTCAATACCATACTTTCTTGATTACTGTAGCTTAGCAGTAAGCTTCTAAAGAAGGATAGTGTCAATTCCCAATTTATTCCTTTTCTTTCAATTTTGTGTTGGCCATTTTCAATGTTTTGTCTCACTGTATGAGCTTAGAATAAGCTTTTGGCATTGTCAGGTCAGTTCAATAGAATCCAACAAAATAACATTTAGTACAAGTCATTTAAACACAGAGATTTGTACATTTGTACATTACCTTGGAGGGACCTTGTACCTCATTTGTTTAGCATGTAGTATTTAGGGTCTCCACATTAGTCAGTGTAAACTCAGTTATGATTCTTCACCTGCAGCCACACAAAGTTAAAAAGGTTAATAATGTCAAGAAAACGGAAATGGGGCAAGGGGAATTAGAGGAGAGAGGGAGGGAGAAGAAAGGGTAAAGGGATTAAAAAAAGAAAGAAGTTGTATTATGTGCATGTACCCTTGTGTGTCTCAAGAGGACTGTAAACAGCATGCACTGCAAACATGTACTAACCAAAAAAAGGAAACAGGAAATCTCAGTTTCTGAGGCTAAACAGTGTCCATTTGGGTGAGAAGCTTGTCTCTGGATGCTTAGTTGCTCAGGAAATCCTATTTTCTCCACGTGGCCAGGTCATGTTTGGCAGAGGAATGCACTTACAGTTACAGGAGGGTGCAGTCTGCAGCCAGAACCTCACAGAAGGAGCAGGAAGTGTTGCTAGGTTGAAAAAGAGACTGGAAAGAGGCTGTGTAATTCCTGGCAGGAATGAAGATGTCAGTCCATCCAGAAAAGATACTGTCTGCTTTCTTTATGATTTGGGCAGCCCATGGGTGGATACAAGATCCCAGCATGGAAGCACAGAAACCAATTTAGGAATTATTCAGATCATCACATTTTAATTCTAAAAGCTGGTATTAGTTTGACTAATTGGTTCTGTAATGGGAAAAAACTAATTATAAGATACCAGGTTTTATATGTGTTAATTCATAGTAAGTACTAATTCCAGCAAAATCTGACTTAGGAAAATATTTCGAACATTCAAAATCTTCACTAATGCATACTTTATTTTTTAAAATATTTTATTGCATAATTATCACATACATTAGAAGAAATAAAAAATCTCAAGATAAACATAAAGAAAAAATATTCATAAACTTACCTTATAAAAATAAAACATAGTATGTTGATATGTAATGTTCTATATATTTTTTCTATATATTTAGTTTTTAATTTGTTTCTTTTAAAATGGGCTGATCCAATGTCTGCAATTTCTTGGGCAAATTAGATATGATCACATTTCTAAATAAGTAGATTTATATAACATCATTCAAATAACTACCATATTCCATTGTATCTATAAATCATAAGTTAGTTAATCAAATATTTATTATTAGACATTTTGATAGTTGAAAATTTCTAATATTATCTGCTGTTATGAACAATCTTTCATAAATTTTTAGGTTGCAATTCCTGGGTCAAGCCACAAAGTTTTACTTAAAATCTCAACAAATTAATCACTTTTATTTTCATTCATTAGCATGAGCTAAGTAAGTAGTTTCAACTGAAGTCATGATTGCATGTGCACACATTTAAAAACATAGAGTAACAAGAAGTTAGTGAAATTAAGACTACACTGATTTAAATTTCTTTATCTGATTAGGAGTAGCCTAGGTTAATTTACCACTGACACTCATCCTCTTTCCTTCTGAGGTGATGAAATGAGCTCTGTGCTTATCTTAGAAGTTCAAATAACCTGTACTTGTTTTGGTATTTAGATATAAAAAACTTTTGACAAAGACACTGAAAAATTCCTATCTATGCCTAGGCCATATGGAACTTGCAACTCAAAATCTGAAGAGAGATAAATGAGTTTTAAATTCCCACTTGAGATAGAAACAAGAGTCTTACCTAGAACTGAGTAATTCCTAAGTTCTTGGTAGAAAAATATGTATAACTTGTTCATAGAGAAACATGAATTAATGCATCAGCCACTAGAAAGATGTAACTCTATGGAAAATCAGATTTAAAACAGGATAAACTAAAAGTTATGAAACATAACCAACCATGCATCTTATTAATCCAAAAAAAATAGAAGTCTAGAAAGGAATACATGCTTACTTTATAAATTGTCTAGTGCATGAAAAGGAAAAGATGTGAGTGGGCAATAGAAAACACTAACATTTGAAAAATTGTAGAAAATATTTTATGTAGCATCGAACAAGAAGAAAAGAAGAAAGTAAAAACTACAGAATGAAATCAGAAGGGAAATATTTATAAAGAGAAGCTTGAAGAAGCTATTTTTACAAATCATGCAGCCTGGTTTCCACGTCTCAGTCACATTCTATCTCTTTCACAGTCAACCCCATTTTTGCCCCAACTGAAGATAATACTCCTGTGCTACTCCAGTTCTCTGCAGCTTAAGCGTTTTGCTCGTTAGATGCTAAATTACTGCCACTAGGGAGTGACAACTTTCAGTTTGCAACCTTTTACCACCATCAAACTCACTCAATAAAAACAAAACGTGCAATAGAGAAGCAGGGTTTGGGGAATCATAAAGAATATATATGTTTCAGGCAGTTTGTGTTTATCTAAGTGGTAGCATTAAATGAGTTTATGTTAAGAAAGCAGACAGCTTCAATTAATGAGACAGGTCACTTAGGAAAACAGAACTGTCACTATTACTTGCCACATAAAGCAGTGGACTTGTAACTTTTAAATGCTGACTGTATTAGCAAAAACATCATTTATTCATATTGAGATGTTCCCTAGAGCTACTCTTACATCAATAAAGATAAAACTCTTACTTTGGTTGTCAAATGTTATCTTGTATACTGGGAACCGTTCCAACAGCAACCCCAGCACTTATCACGAGATGATTTACTTAGTATGGGATTTTCTAGAACCTGCATGGATTCTCTTAATGTGCTTCTGTGGCAACCTGAGATCATCACCTGTGTGTTCTGCTGAAGTAGAGTCGACATGAAGAGAAGAAGGGGAAAACCTTGGAGACTCAGAGCAAACGTGTTTGTATTTTCTTTGAAAAAATACCTAACTTCCAATCTTCCTCTTTGCTCCTAGTAGTCAAACTTTCCCATACAGACTACTTCACTTTCTGACCTCTCCCTCACTCTCAAGACACTCGCTTTGGTTAAATTTCCCATCACTACCCAAAGAGGTTTCACTAAATTCATAAATGTCGCTAACCTTAATGAATAGCTTTACTTTTCTTGCTTTACTCATCATAACTACTATTTGAAACCATTGCTTTAAAGAAAAATCTATCACATTTCCATGATTCATAGTATTACAGTTTTCTTCTTTTCTCTCCTGTAAAGTTTATTTTCCTTAACCCAGTCGCTGAGAGTGGTATCCCTCAAACCTCCATATGAACTCTGCTATCTACTCTGCCTAGAAGTTCGCACATCTACATGTTTCAGAAGTGCACACACACTGACCTATGTCTCAGAGTCAGATATCTTTTCCAGTCTCTGGCCTTAGGTTACCCAAGTAGTCAAACTTTAACCAGATGTCTAATAGGTTTCTCTCTCTACTTTATTGAGTGCCCTATTTTGGTTGCCTAAATGGAACAAGACTGTGGTTTATTTCATGCCATCAGACACACTGAACACTATTTGCATGAATGAGCCGGGGTCATTAGTTTTAAACTTATACATTTGTAGCAGGAGACTTTCAAAGGAACCAATGTTCTCCCCATTTATTTATTCATAATTTAAATGGTGGCCATAATTTCTAGAAACTTGAAAAATCCAAATTGGAAGCAGTCAACTACATTAATCCTATTTCTCAATCTAATTCCCTGAATTCCCTCCACTGGCAGCTATGAGTGCTCAAAGGTACCTATTTCACATAATTGAGCTCTACAGTTGAATTCTGTTCTGAGATGGTCAGGGGTCTGCCTCCCACTGAAAATGGGAGAGAACAGAAATCAAAAGGCTGATTCACACTTCGGGATGTTCAGAGTTTGTGTTGATTGCTCCGTGTGCTTTGAGATAACCTGAAGGGAGACACTGTCCTACACAGGAAAACAATTGGAATATAGGACAAGTGGTGGATTGAAAATCAGCTGAACTGAATTCACACACCAGCTGAACTGAATCTGTGTGGTGTTGGGTGTAGATGGCCCACCTGAGGAAAGTCGCCAGCATAAAAAGGAGACCTGAAGAGGAAGAGCATTGTGGGTTCTCCTGCGTTGTGGTTGTTTGGAGCATTGGTTCTCCTGGAGGAGTGTGTCATGTTGGCTTTCCCTATATGAACTTGGCTGTGCTCATTGTTGAAGGAGTGTAGGACCTTGTTGCTGAGAATGGCTGCTTTCAGCATTGCTTCCTGGCTCCAGAGGGGAAGACGTGTGCTGTTCAATCTCCAGCAGAAGCTTGTCATGATGGTTTCCTGATATGAATTTGGCTGTTCCCATTGTCAGAGGAGCTCAGGACCTCATTGCCATTGAGGATGACTGTGGTATTTTTCAGGGGAGCCCTGGCCCTTATTTTGAGAATTGCTTCTTGGCTCCAGTGCAGAACCCTCAACCTACTGGCACAGGTCCTTCACCCCGCTGGTGTAGACCTTTTAGCTTCTGCTGCTGATTTTTGGCCCTTCCCTGTGCAAATCTGTGGAACAGAATTGCATGAGACATTGTCGTGGGCTCTAGGCCTCCAGCTGGACTTGTGTGGGGGCATTGTCATGGGCTTTAAGTCTTCAACTGGACTCATGCAGGACATTGTTGTGGGGTCCAGGTCCTCAGCTGGAATCTCTAGGTCTTTAGTGTGTGGATAGATTTCCTGCACTTCTTGTATTTAACTCTTTGAGTGACCATTATATAATAATACTATAAATTATGTGTCTTATATTTTCTTGTTCTCCTTGCAACCCCTGCCTATAACAAAATACCATGCCAAGAGAAGCAAAAGCAATATGAGTGAAACTAGAGAACACATACAGTATTATTACGATAAATGACAGCCTTTTATTTACAACAGTTTTCTATATCTTAATATGTTTCTTCATCTTCAGGTTGAGGTTATAATTGGTACAGTCTGCATGCCATCTTTTCAGATTAGGAAATCAGGGATAAAGGAACACTTTGATTTTTCTATATCACCCCTCTACTAAGATGCCTTAATGTTCAGTTTTTCTGACTCCAAATTCAGTGAGTTGTGCTGAATTTCTCTATATACTTTATTTCTTTGTTTTTCCTAATTAATAAGCATTGCTCTCCCTCTCCCTCTTTTCTCTTTCCCTTTCTTCCCTCTCCCTCTCTCTCTCTCTCTGTCTCTCTGCCTCTGACTGTTTCTTTCTCTCTCTCTCACACACACACAGACACACACACGCACACCCTGTAGACACATGCATACACAGAGGTCAGACTGCAGTACAAGGATGGTGGTCTACACTAGGGAGAAAAATGAATATAAACCAGGGACAAGTGACAGCAGAAAGGAGACTTGAGTAGTCTCTAGGGATCAAAGTTTACTAATTAACTCTGATTCTCAGCCAGAGATAGTCTGCTTCAGAGGGTAGGATGAAAATCCACAGATTTGAATATAAATGATCAAGAGAGAATTTTCTAGAAAGCCAAAGGTCTGCATGTTCTTTTCACCCTATAATACTATCACATAGCAGCCAAAAATGTACACAGTATTGAAGTAACTGGAGTCATATTCAATAAAATGTCAAAGTCAAGATTTGCTATTTACAACCCAGTAAACTTTCCTTGCACACATACATGTACAAAGATTTAGACATTCTTAGAGTGGTAAAAATGCTGGACCATGAAGACACTTGGCTTTAACTCTCTACCTTACAAACAAGAACAGGTTCCACGAGTTCACCGGTCAGGTACGTGACCACACCTCCCTTATCCCCAAACTCCCTTCAATCTCTCCCCCACGTCCAGTATGGCCACATACTAGGTAAAGGTCTGATTTTAAGATTGTGCAGTTTTTTGATGAGGAAAGGCTACCATCTTTAAGTTACAGAAACAAAACATATCTGTAAAATATTTAAAATACACCTGCATAAAGCCTTATACAACACAGCCTTATTGTTGATGACACCCTGCTTAGCCCCAGGTCAACCCTGGATTGCATTTTCTGTGTGCTCTGATTTTGCCTGTGTCAAAAGTCATTAAATATGTGTCAGCAACCATCAAAAGATGAGTCTCAGAGAGGTAATCAGAAGAAAACTTTCTGGGGTTGCATATTAACCTCACACCAAAAAGTTCTATGGGGTGAAAGTAAAGCAGACAGATTTATGGAACTTCTTTTAGAAAAGAGACCTGCTAAACTACAGGTGGCAATATAATCCACTCAATTTTTACACTGCAGGGCCTTGCTTTATGTTATAGTAACAGGTTTTATAAACTTAATCTCATTATAGTCATCACTGGTATTTGCTAGAGCAATTCAATATATGAGGGAAACCTGCAATTGCTTCTCAAAAAATTGTAAAACAGCTATAAGTCTTAATTTACATACACACTCTACAATTCACCACTGTACGGCATGAAACTCAATGATTTTTTTTAGTATATTCTCAAGTTGGAGCATGCATCAGTACAGTTAGTCTTAGAATGTTGTCATCGTCCTACATTCCTTGGGCCCCAATCTCTATTTTTACTGTTTACATTAGGATGAGAGAATATGTGGTCAGTTGTGTCTTCCTTTTTGACTTCTAATGTCCTCAGGATTCATCCACAACATAGCATGTAATAGCACATCATATGTTCTTATTGCCAAATAGTAGTCCATTGTGTTTATATGTTTCATTTTCTTTATCCACTCATTCGTTGGTGGAGATTGAGTTGTGTACAGATG
>RJWM01012312.1:0-56965 GCA_004363535.1 Dasyprocta punctata | reverse complement strand
CATACACTACCCAAGCTGTATATTGGTACCATCAAAAGTATCCTGTTTGGGAAGCAAAGAATAAATTTTAAAACATTTTATGTTGTATTTAGGATAGAAGCCAACACAACATTAGTAGAATGAAAATAGAAGATTGACCTGAGAGCTGGTTCCTGCAGATTTGGCCGTGTGTAGTGGATGAGGTGTTGTAAGACATCCCACAGAGATAGAGCGATGGACATTAGTGCAATGATCCCAACCCACAACCAAGCCTTGGAGAGAATATTCACCTTGAGAAACAAAAGAGCACACTAGTAGAGATTATGATGCAATAGAGTCCAGGAAAATTATTCACTTCTTAAATTTTCAAATGAAGTTGATTATTTTCTAAATGGTTAAAGGCCACTTTTGTTTCATCTTCAAAATAAACAATCTATTTGAGATTTTTGGAGGGAGGGAGCATATTTGTCCTCATGGGTTTGAGCGTTTTCCCTTACAGAACTTCTTACAACAGCTTTTCTTGCATTAACAGTGTTAACATCGTGTCACATACCCTCTGTCCGCTTGTTTTTTTTTTTTTTTTGGTACTGGGAATCAAACTCAGGTAGGCACTGTGCCACTGAGCCACATCTCCAGCCCTCTCTACCTGCTTATTATTTGCCTTTTTAATTTGATTATTGTGTTTGGAGATGTACAGAAGCTTTCACGTTTTCTGAAAGTTAAATCTAAATATTTAAGGGTTTTTTCCTTTGCTTCTATGCATAAAATGTTAAAAATCTACCAATATTTTCTTCCAATGTTACTATAAAGCATTCTGTTTTCTTGCACTGGGGATTGAACCCAGGGCCTCTGCACTGAGCTGCTTTCCCAAATTTTAAAAAAGATTTTTGAGATAGGGCTTCATTATGTCTCTAAATTGACAAGGCTGGGCTCAAATTTGTGATGCTCCTGCCTCAGTATCCCAGATTTCTGGGGTGACAGGCTTTTGCTACCATGGCTGGCTCTTACAATTAAGTATTTTAGTAAACTGTCACCTGAAGACAGCAATGAACAATGGGGCAGTTCTTTACATTAATTCTCTTTTAACTCTCTGTTGGTAGTGAGACATTATTAACCAAATTGGCATAGATATTACTTCTCATATACAAGATATTAAATTTAGGACAGTATCATTTAAAAAATCTCTATTGTCTTTTCTAGACAAATACCTGATCAATATTTTATTTTTAAAAGCTCAATTGCTAAAAATACACTATGAGTCACTTCATCTTAAAGCAGAGCTGCTTCAAAATGAGTGGAGATAATCGAGACAGCAGATTCTGGGGCATCCTTTGGGGGTGAGATAGCAGAATTTCCAGAGCCAAGGGGCAGAGGTGAAAAGTCTACAGGGCACTGTGTAGTCAAATACAAATGCTAGGTCAAGTCACACAGGGAGGACGATGTTTAAATAGTGCAGAAAGTCACCTTGCACCCCAGTAAACCAGTATCTGACCCACCATGAGCATGCGGTGAGCTATATAAACCTCCTCTTTTGTGTCATCTCAGTTCCTGTGGACGCCATGACATGTGAACATTGATTCTAGTAGTTAAAGGGCATGTATTTTCAAATAAGTGTCCCTAAAAATAAGTCAAAGTGCAACTAGTGCTCAAGCAAATCCATACAATGTTGCCTCACATATTGAGAGCTTTATTTCATCTGAGCTGCTCTTGCACAAAAATTCCAAACCAGTGCAGTACTGACAGTCATCATTTCAAAAAGTGACAATGGTAGCTAGAGCTTTTTGAGCACCGATTCTTTGCTGGGCACAGTGTTAAGAATTTTAGATACACACACATAAACTCAGTACTTAAGGAAAAGAATGATAAGGATATTGTATATAAACCCCTTTGCACTATGTCACTTCAAGCAAGTATCTCTGGCTCAGTTTTCACTTCTATAAAATGAGGATATATCCTGTTCTTCAAGGTTTTTAAGAAAATTAAATGGAATCGGAGCTATGTCTAAGTCCTGGGAATGTGCTATAGTCAGTGTGTCTAAAATTAAAGACAAATTACAAGATAAATAAACCTTTCCATAGTCTCACACCCCTCTCCATCCATTATACCATTTGTTTCTCAGCCCCTTCACTCAATATTCTCAAAATGAACGTGAACAAAGTATCCATCTTCCCTTCCCAATTTCTCTTTTTTGCCCATATTCATTCCTCAGACTGTGACACAGTATCAAAGAACCAGCGACTAGGCCAAAGGAGTGACAACTTCTCATCTCCAACAAACTGAAGAGGTAAGATCTTCCAACAGACTCAAAACCCAAAAACCAGCTACACTTGGAAGATACCTCAGAGACATAATCATCACCTAAGTGTCCTAAATACTACCAATAAAGCAACCCACCATAGGCAACTTACAAGTGTCACCCCAGGAATTAGACTAAAAAAAAGAAATGAGAGGATACTTAAACAAGATGCAACCCCAGACATCCAGTTCACCAAAGGCAAAACTAGTACGTTTGAATAAGCCAGTGTGGCAGAAGCACAGGACTTGAAGAGAGACAATCTGAGGGAAAGTGGTACCAGACTGCCCTGGGCTTGGATGATTATAGTTGAGAACATTGGATTTTACTGTGGAACTAGGAGAAACTTATGAGAGACACACGTGATGTGGCTTATGTTTTAGCTCAATGCTCTGGTTGGCCTGCAGAGAACAGTTCAGGCAGGACAGTTGAAAGCTTGATTCAGATTGTTAGCAGTAGACACTGCAGTTTAAAGACCTTGTCTTAAAAATTAGTGGCATTTAAGAACTACAGCTGAAATTCACAATTATGAGAAATCTATACAATTCATTAACCTCAAAAATTGTTCCTGCATTATAATACAGGGAAATATTTCAAAGTAACATCTTATTTGCTTTAAGATGTTTTTATGTCAATTTTGGTAGATAAAGTCATAGAACCTACATACTGTTATGATACTTTGTTAAAAGAAGTATTTAATGCAGCAGAGTATATTTTACCACCTTTGAAAATAACTATATGGGTTATGCCAGTATGAGAAAGTAAAGCAATAATCTAATGAACATACAGAGCATAAGTATATATCCCATTGTTTAACTGTTTCAAATTATTTCTGCATAAAAGGGCCTAAAATAACCATAGTCCTGTCAGAAAGCTTGTAAAATAAGTGGTTCTCAGTGGTTTTTATTGTCAAAATTTAAAGTTCATACACACACATACACGTGTGTGTGAACATATCTCTTTGATAAATATGTAAGTGTAAGTGTATATCTTAGGTAAGTATTTACCTTGGGGTTTTCCAGCTTGTACTACTTTATGATGTCACAATATGAATATGACATCAAAAAGTACATAAGGGACATTTTACAAAGCCTTTGCTTTGGTTAAGAGCTATGAAAACAAGCAAGTCAAATCAACTAGAATCCTTTAATTTGGAAAGTTAGCTAAAATCTAACAAAATTCAATATGTAAGTCTCCAGCTAGTTTATTTGATTCATTTACCTCCAAGATCTGAACAGTGGATCAGACTTCAGGAATAAAACTACCTGATTTTCAGGGAATTGGTGAATATTTACAAAACAAAGCACTTCCAGGCAGCTGCATTAAATTACTGGGACTATTTATATGTCCACCTGGTCCCACTTCTCCACCTATTGCATCATTTGAAGAACCACAAGCAAGAAATCAAGCAAGTTTATGTCCAAAGACAGGTCTCCTTTACAGGAGAGTAATTTCAGATACCAAGTTTGGGTTATCTAGAATAGGAATGCAGCAGATCAGATAGAAGGTCAGAGACTGAAGGTGCAGGACCCTCATACCTCCAATTTTCTGAACTTCCATACACACAGGGGAACAGTCATGATGATGGACAGCAGGCAGATGGTGACCACCAGTGGGCAGATCCACTGTCTCCAGTTCTTCGAAGAGCATGTGCAAGGCATGTCTGCCTTCCTAGAAGCAAGCAAAAGGAGACTGAAGAAGATTATAATGGGGATCCCCAGCCTCTCATTTTCTTAACCTGCATACTACAGGGAAAGAGCTGATGGGTAACTTTACCAGCTGAAGCTGAAGGAATGTAAACAAGAGAGAATAAATCCAATGAATCTGTGCAGGAGTCCTTTCTGGGCCAACGCTTTCAAAAGTACAATCCCAAATGGGCAGGACAGGCCTGAAATATGAGCCACTTTCTGATGTCACAAACCCAACTGCAGCATGCCAGTCAGGTAAGGCTTTGAAGTCACAATTGGGCTCAAACCCACCTCTGAGACCTTGAACTTCAACTCCTCTGAGCCTCAGTGGCTTAATTTATCATTAAACACTGAGAATTAAATTATACTATTTTTATAATCCAACCATTTAGTGTCTCCCCCGAACCCTAAAACTCAACTCTATTAAAAAAATTTTTTGGTACATGTTTGCAGTACATAATTATTACATTTATTGTGGGAAGTCACCAACAATGAGACATAGGAGTTATGGCCTCCTCGTGAAATCATTAAAGTCCCTTTTCCCTTCATTCCCTCCCCCTCCTTCCAATTCTTGTTCCCCTTAGTTTTGGAAAAAAGATCTTCCTACTTTCTATCATCTGTCTTTTATTTTTCTATTTATTTATACTTTGGATTTCTCATATGAGAAAGCATGTAATATTTAAATTTGTGTATCTCATTTATTTCACTTAACATTATAATCTCAAGGTGCATCCATTTACCTACAAATGTCTCGTTTATCCTCCTTTATGGCAGGGTAGTACTCCATTGTGTATAAATACATTTTCTTTATTCATTCATCTGTTGATGGGCATACAGGTTGTTTCCAAGGATTAGTTATGGTAAATTGTGCTGCTATAAGCAAGGGTATGCAAATATCACTGTTATTAATTTTAATTCTTTCAGGAAGATAACTAGAAGGGGACTAGCTAGGTCAAATAGAATTTCTCTTTTTAGAAACTATTTTTGTGGTGTTAGTTTTTTGAGAAATCTCCATACCGAGCTCCATAGTGGTTGTACTAGTTTCCATGCCGAGCAACAATGTAGATGAGTTCCTTGTTCCCCACAGCCTCACCAGCATTTGTTATTGTTTGGCTGCTTGATGATCACCATTCTATCTGTAGTGAAATGGAATCGCAGTGTTGCTCTAATTTACGTTTCTTAAACAACCAGCGATGCTGAACACTTATTTATTTATTTATTGGCTACCTATTCTTCTTCTGAGAAGTTTTTATTCATTTCAGTTGCCTATTTTTTGATAGGGTCTTCTAGTTGGGAGGTCTAATAGAGTTATTTATATATTGTAGATGTCGATCTTCTGTACGAAGAATTTCTGGCAAAATTTGTTGTTATTACCTCCACTATATGTTTGCTTATATCCCCTGTGGCCTCGCTGAGTGCCTCTTTGATCTGTTTTCAAACACCCCGTTTCGTTTCTAGTACTTCGGGTGTGTGGCTTATGGTATTCTCCCCCTCTGTGCCTCCTGGATTGGTTTCATGGGAGTTGGAGATGTGGGGAAGAACTTTCTTGCCTAGTCTTCTCACATTTCTATTTGTTTGTTTGGTCTGTTCGTTTTATTTTGAGCTGAGGTTTGTGAGCCCTTATTGTGTAAAGACTTTGTTGCTAGTATGCAGATCTCTGTTAGTCACTTTTCTATGTTGCACTTTGAGCGTGGCTAAATGCAATCCTCTGCCTCTGTCCCAAGCCCCCACCACCTTGTTTAACTTTGGAGGAGACGATGCAGTGTGATTGTCCCCACACTGAATTCTCTGAGAATGCACTCTTAGCATTGCTAATGTCACATAGGTAATCTGACTGTTGGCTTAGAGAGAAAACCCATTAATAGCAACAAATCAGCTACAGTGGTACTGTCTAAAACAAATTGGACATTAACACACCACAAGAACCAATTATATATGAAAACATTAATTTAAAAGATCTAGAAATTTACATTTAAAAGATATAGAAATCACTTGTTACATGAATTAGGAGGAGATATTTCAGCAAATAAAATTTAGTCTTCTTTCAGTTTTGAATGATTTATTCTGATTTATGAAATCATTTGGGATTGGAAAAGAGTATAGCAAGTTTTTCTTCTGTAACAACAAAAAGATGAAATATAAAGAGGTGATTAAATTGCAGTGTATGTAAGATAAAACATGATTCTGTCATTCAGAATCATATTTTCACAAGATAGCGCTCTGACTTTTAAAAGATGTAATATTCAATATAATAATCTAACTATAAAACCATCATCATCAACATCACGTTACAATATTGTGATAGTTAACTGTTATGTCATCTTGAGTAAGAAACACCCAACAGATTGGATTACCATAGTTCCTGGTGTGACTGAATGAATTTACTGAGGACAGAAGACCCCCAGAGTATCAGTGACAGCAGCCAATAGGTTTGTAGCCTGAATGGAATCAAAAGGAGTAGAAGAAGGCAGCCTCCCTTCAGTTTCTTTGGAGGAGTTCGTCTTTACCACCACCTTGGCATGTTCATCTCCAGGCTTCCAACGCAGACTGTGCAGCCTCCAATGAGACCCTGCAGTGAGCACCAGGTCTACCCCTTTGACTGGATCATTTGGCTCTCCAGTACACAGGCAGCCCTGCTGCACTCTTCCATACCTGACTCTGCAGGTGCCATAAGAAACTTACTTTGTGACTCACACACATAGTATGGTATCTGTTTCTACAGTGGCCTTGACTGACACAGGTAGCCTCCCAAGATCTTTCTCAATTCATCCTTCTAATTACACTGTAAGGAAGGCAGCACTACTATCCTCATTGTACAGAAGCGGGAACAGCCCACTGTCTCAGAATTACATGCTGGCTAATTTTTTAAAGATTACAAGTGCACATCAAAATCTTGGGGCAAATTGTAATAAAATGTTAGCAGTTATTACTTCAGAACAATGCAAATTACAGCGATTTTCATTTTATGTAATACACTTTTCTCTATTTTCCGTATTTACTACATAAAGAAGCTGTTCACATGAGAAAGCATAGACAATACCAAGTTTCTTCCACTGAGTTGCTGATATCTCACTAATTTATCTATTAAGCATTTAGAAGCAACAAATTAAATCCTCAAAAGATACAGGATTTTCATATACAAGTAGATGTGACTAACTGAAATATATTTTTAAAAACTACCCCATTTCTGACACCTACCACAGATGATTTAAAATGTGTGGTTCTTACTCTTTTATCTCAAAAAATAATGTTTTAAATTTATTTTTGTGGAGCAGCAAAATTTTCCCAAATTTGTATAGGAGGTTTAGAAAGGTTTTATTTCCAAATAGTTGAATTTTTTAAAATAGCCCATCTCTGTAGCACTGACTATAGGTGTTTTGAAGTATGTGGTCCTTAAGTCTTTTATCTCAAAAAAAAATCATCATTTTATTTCTTTTTAGGAAGCAGCAAAATTGTTTCCCAAACTTGTACAGGAGATTTAGAAAGGTTTTATTTCCAAATAATTTTACATGTTCTTACTTACAGTCAGTTTCAGAGGATGTGATTAAATCATTTTTTCATTTATGTTTTTAAAAAGGAAATATATTCCTCAGTTAAAATAAGTAGATAGCTGTGCAAAGAGAATACCTTCTCAAGAGAAATGTCCTAACGATTAATCTTCTTGACTAAAGTTTTAAGGGAGTTAGAATAAATTTGATTTGAAATTCTTAGTGTCTTCAAAGACACTTTGGCATTTCTTATGCAGCAAACGGAAAGGAGAAGGGACCACAAACTGAATTTCTAAGATGGCCATATAGAATTGGTATTTAGGGTTAGGGTCTTAGAGTGGATCTGCTTCCTTCTTCTGAAATGTGTCCTCATAACCCTCTTGTGGTGCCTTGTCTCCCTGTTCCCATCCTTCTTGGGTGTGTTTCTGTTGCTTTTGCGATAGTGACTCACTGTGTTTACCAGGCAGGTCTTGAACTCCCAGCCTAAAGCTACGCCCCCAACCTTGGTCTCCCAAGTAGCTGGGACTATAGATGTGCACTTCTATGCTGTTCCTTCACTCCTCTTTTTAACCTCCAGTCCTACCCATCTTCTCTATTTTTCTCTTGATTTCTTTACTCAGACTGAGGACCAGGAATTGTGACTCGTTCTTTTTTGTCCCCTGGTCAGGTGATTTATCAATGTCAGAGGAGGAGTCTATCCCTCTACTTTGTAGTAAACACACTTCCTGCTTTCACATCTTTTCAGTTTCACTTGTGGATTTTTCATAAAGAACACACTTTTTTAGCAGATCTATTTAACTGTAGTGCATTATTCAAAAGCCAATTTAAGGCATGCCCTATCCTTGAAATTGTCTCTCATCACAATAGCACACAATACTGGCACCTACTTCTGAGGCATCTTTGTTAGTTTTTGGTTGTGTTACTTAAGACCTGCTATTAGTTGTATTTTTGTTTTATGTGTGTCACCTCTGCTTAGATTATAAACTCTGAAATTAGAGGTCACCTTGTAGACCACTTTGGAACTTCCATATTGAAAAATAGAATTCTTTGCTTAAAGGTCATCGATTCTTCAAAAGCAGGTGTATTTGTACAACATTCTTTTAATTTTCTTTCCTCTGAAAGGGTCTGTTTGGCCTTTGTTCTAGAATGATAGTTTAGCTGAATATAGAATTTGTAGTGGAAAATTGTTGTGCTCTGCTTTTAGTTTGCAAGGTTTGAGATAGAAAATTCATTGGTTTTGAATTGGTGTTTTCCTCCAGATAATTTGTCATTTCCCACTGGCTACTGTCTTAGTTATTTTTCTTGTTGTTGAGACAAAATATTCAATACTCAAAGTGAAAGCGGGAACTGTTAATTTAGCTCATAGTTTGTAGAGGTTTCAGTTCATCATCAGCTGGTTCCAAAGCAGGGTGACACTGCAGAGAAGAACAGTTCCTAGCAGTTGGAAAGGAGCAAAGCATCAAGGGACAACAACAGCTCTTTCTGCCCATTGTATGTTACCCAGGCTACTTAGAGTGGGTAGCACTCATACCCCTCATGCAAGTGCCTTTGATCCTAGCATTGCACCATGAAGCAGTCCAAGCATCACACACTCTAGGTCCAGCCACCTCTGAAAAAGACCCACCTATGACCACCTGAGGCTTTGGGGGAACATCTAGACATAAGGCACAACAGCTACTTTCATGATTTATTTCCTTTTTAATGTTCATAGATTTTGCTAAAATGTTGTTATACTTCACCACTGATCCCAGCTTTGGCATAGATTTCTTTGTTTTCTGATTCAGAAATTTGATTCTTAAATCTGTATATGTATATCACCAGATTAAAAGTTTTCAGCTGTTATTTCCTTGAATAGTCTTTTTGCTCCCTTCTTTTTCTCTTCTCTGGCTGGGACTCTGATAATACAAATGTCATATCTTTTGCTCTGCTTATTTTCTCAGCTTCTTTTTGTTGCTCAAGTTGAGTGAATTCTATTCTCTCTTCACAGATATGTTTTTTGTTACCTCTACCATTCTATGAAGGCCAGCAAGTGAATTTTCATTTATGTCATGGTTTTCAGTAATTTGTTTGGTTCTTTAAATAAATAACTTGCATTTTTCACTGGAATTTTTTCCATTTTCCCCCCATTTGTTTCAATTTGTAATTGTCAAAGCACTTTTATGGCAGCTGCTTTAATGCCCTTATCAAATAACTCCAACCTTAGAGTCAGCTTCATTTGATTAGCTTTTCTCATTCAAATGGTGTTTTTCCTGGTGCTTGGGATGATAGGTGATTCGCAGTTGTATCCTGGACATGTTGCCTATTTTGTTAGGGTTGCTGGTTTCCCCTGAAATCCTCTATTCAGTGAGAGCGATTGAGTGTACTCTCAGCAAACAGGTCATGGCATACATTTGTGGGCTGTGGCTCTAGTGACAGTTGAGTTCCTTGAGCTTTCCTGGTAATATTGCAGTCTGCTAGGTTGGTTACATATCTACTTCATGCTGTCTGGTACTGCATTAGATTAGAGATTTCCCTAGACTGAGCTATGGGTATGTCCTGGTAGGGGAAGATAGCCTCAGGCCTCTGGAGACTTGGGCTTTCCAGATGGTGGCAGGATCTGCTTGCCTGTGGAGGCCTGGATGGGGTGGGTGTGGGTAACAGAGAGTTGTTCTTGAGCTGGTGTTGTGTTGATGCGATATCTTTTTGGTGTACTCCATGGCTTCCTAGTGTCTCTGGATGAAGCTACTGGGTGTCAGGCTTGTGGGGCTACAGAGGCATCTTGGACCAAACCATTTGTGGCTGGACCTTCTTGTTGAGTCTGCCAGCTCTGCTGCATGTGCAATTCTCCTGGTTGCTGCTTGTTGGGGAGCTTCATGCTGATCCTTTCTTTTGGATGATGTGGGACTTGCCTGATGTTGTCAGAGGACATCTCCTTGGATCTTGAGTGGGAATGCACCTGCCCAGGTCACCTTCTGTTGCTAGGATGAGTTGGGCAGTGACAGAACTGGGTTAGGTAAGTGGGTGGTAGGATGCAAGGCACCCTTTCGCTGAGTTATAACTACAGTCCCAGAGTCACAGACTGGTTTTCTTTCTTCTCAGTGTCTTTCACAATTCTTTGTTTGTTGCTCACATTGTTTGTAGGATTTAAAGTACTATGTGGGGAGGAGCAATGAGAAACAAACCCATGCTGTCTTTCTCTTTGTTGTTCATTCTTTAATTTTTGATTTTCAAAATCAATTTAAAATGTCAGAAAAATTTAGAATTTACTTTTCAACATTCATCAAATTGTACCAATCAGTGGTCTTATTTTAAATAAATCTGGAAACTTGAAAACCAGTCAGGAGACTGGACTGGAGGTTCCACTGCAAATTAATTACTGAATCCAGACAAGAGCTGGGCTCCTGGGAAGAAATCCAGTGTTTCCTATATTATAGGAAAAAGAAGAGAATCAGTGCTTTGTCCTAGTGCTCTGGGCTTAATTACATTCACACCCAGAAGACTTTATGCTTAAGTATAAAACCCAGTCACACGAAGAAAAGAATTCTGTCTTTTTGATTGAGGCTGAATATCATGTTATGGTTTTGTCTCAATTTTAATATTAATCATTTTCAATAAAACCTTAACATACCTATTTTAACTATAGATACCTGAATGATCTTATAAAATGTTTCTTCTTGTAAAAGAAAGTTCTACAAATGGTTATTGCCATTTGTGCTCCACATCAAAGAAAGTAAACTCTATAATTAAAACTGGTGATGTCACCCAAACACATTAACTTCCTAGCTTGGCACTGCGTGGGACTTCTCACGGGCTCATCAGCTGCTTTTCACAGTGTTTCCCATAAAGTTGTTTTCTGTGTTATAAAATTGGGAAAATGGATAAATCCAGAAATTAACTGGCCAGTTGTTTGTAATATTTTTAAGTTCTCAGGGTCTTACAGAAAACTGGGTCAGAGTCGAAGTACTCCCAGAAGTCTTCAGAGATCTGAGATGGGAAGTATTTGCTACTTTCCTTGAGGCACAGAAGAACCAGGCACAGTAAGCTGGGGTAAACAGCTGTGCTATATCTTTTGGATAAATGGTGACCCAGGGGGTCTGAGGAGTGGGGCCCATGAGCAAGGAGGGGCTCACTTTTTTTGCTGCTTCTGTTTTTTCTTCCTCTTCCCTACTTGAAAAATAAAATCTCTGATCTGTGCAAAGAAAGGAATTATGCTCACTGGGCCTTGGCAAACCCGTATCACTCCAGGTAAAACTCCAGTGTGGACTGTCCATGCTGAAGGCACTGGTTTAGAATTTGGAATAAAGCTTCATAAAATTCAATGGTTGGCTTTGCTAGGCCTCCCTTCACTCCATCCTGTGGCTTAGGTGTGAGAAGCAAGCCAGTAGTGTCCACGATGCTCATTCACCAACTGTTTGTCAATGTCAGAGTAGACCACATTCACTTCAGACAGGGCTGCTTGGGCCACTTTGCTCTTCATCTTCCTTGTGCTGCTGAGTCAGCCCTACAGCTTCTGGCAACCAGGGCCACCCTTTCTTTGTGCTTTCACTGTTTCCTACCTGGAGCCCTAAGTCTGGCTGGTGGGTGCTGGCCCTGGGCCCCAGTGACCTCTGGAGAGAACTGTACCCTTTCCCCTTTGTGGTCTGTCACGGCAGCTCCCTGGCGGCATCGCTTGTGTTCCTCTAAGGAGTGGCCAACAGGTGGAACCTCACTGTGTGCCAGGTGCCTGCTGCTCTGTAAGCAGTGAGTCCCATCTGTGAGTCAGGTCTGCCTGAGCCAGGCAACGGTACACTGTGAGCCCCAGCCCTGGAGGGCTAATCTTGGCTCGAAAGCAGTTTCCTGCAGCTCAGCCCATCCTGATGATCAGACATTATCCATCTGCTCATCCTCATCCTCCATTTCAGCAGTTGGAGTTGTTTCTCATGAGAAAAGGATTGTATTCAGTGAGAAATGTTAAGGAAGTATAGAAAGTAGGAAGGAAGAAAGAAAAGTTGAAAAGTGAAAGAAACATTCTAGTTAAAGTATCAGCGTGTGTCAGGGTTATGTGCACATACTTTTCTTATACTCTTTATCGGTTGACCAGATGCCTTTTTTATTATTCATATAGTATCTTCTGACCGGAAGTGTTGGTGGCTTCAGGGGGCTGCGGGTTGTGTAGATTCTGCTGTCTGGGATCGTGCCGTACACTAGCCTTGATCTAGAGTTGGAACTCACTGCCCAGTTAACACTCTCATGTTTTGGCTGCCATGTTTTCAAATTTGCGTTGCTTTCTTTTCTTCCATTGACTATGTGTTCCTTAGTGTCCCTGTCTCCTTCCCCACCATTCTTGGAAATGTTCCTTTGTAAGGGGATATCCACAATTTTTTTTTTAGTGGCCTTTTGTTTTCTATTACTTCTTTATAATGCCATGTAGTCAAGACATTTTAGTGATGCAGCTTCACTTTATAAGGACATTCTAATGAAAGGATCTAGTGGCTGAATGTGACCTGAGTGGTTTTTTCCCTGCATGCTGAAGCAGTGTATTGTCTTTGCTTAGACTAGGACTGACTCTAGGGTTCCAACCTTGGTGTCACCATTTAGCACTGTGGTCTCCTCTGCCCCCCTTCGTGCCCACTGTAAAATGCGGAGTGTAGTCACTTACCTGTTTGGGTGCAGTGAGGATGACAAGAACTAACACAGGCCAAGAGTACTCGAAGCAGGACCAGCCAGCAGGGATTGCTGCATAAACAATACACGATTGGCACACGCACTCCACCTGTTTGGAAACACTGCCTTTGAAACAATTTTCTCATTAAATCTGATTGTTAGTTTTTAGTGTTGCACACAGGTCCTTATGTTAAAGTGACCCAGCTCACAGACTCGGGGCCTGTCTGCTGCAGGTGAAGATGGACTCGTGCCTATTGGCTGGAATTTTATGTCAGTATAGTAAAATCATCAGAGGTAATTTTGACTTCTAAGTGATGATTTTTGAAGTCGCTGGCCTTGGATCCAGCTTATCAGTGGTTTTACGCATTTCTCACTTCAAGGCTCGCACTTGGAAACTGTGCTGCTCATACCATGCTGGGGAGGGCATTCTGAGGCCTGAGGGTCCTCCTCTCCCCCTTCTCCCTGAGGTGCGTGGCTGGATTGTGATGAGATAACCTTGTGCCCCACTGTTGTGGCCAGCAGTGGAAAACAATCAAGGCCACTCTGCTGCTCTTGAGAAACTTCATTTGGAAAATAAAAAGGAAAAAGTAATGAAAGCTGAAGTCAAAAAAATGTCAGGAAGAGCCCTGTTAGGCCATGACTTGGCCATAGATCTGAGCCAACAGCCCTGTTGACTGCAAGAATTGATGCAGTAGAAGAAAAGATGTGGCAGTTGATGTGACAGAGAGGCCACACCAGAAGCCAAGTTTTGTTAGTGTCACAGGCTCAGAGAGAAGATCTCAGAACGTGAGTGGATGGTGAGTCCTTTCTATTGTGGTAGTGATGGCAAGTTGTTCACTTTTTTATGGGCTCTTTGCTATTATATTTTGGTTATTTAAATCTTCATTCCTTGCATTTAAAAATTCTTAATTAACTTGACTGGGCATGGTGAGGTTCACCTGTAATCCCAGCTACTCTAGAGGCTGAGGCAGGAGAATCTCAAGTTTGAGGTCAGCCTGGGCAATGCATCAAGATTCTGTCTCAAAATAAAACAAAGAAAGGGCCTCGTGATGTTGCTGATTGGTAGAGTGCTGGCAGGGTGTGTGTCACACCAGGGCCTCAGTTCCTAACATCTCACACACACACACAGGCTGGAAGTTAATCCTGGTCACATACTGCATGTACTCGTCTCATCTGGTCGTATAGTATATGTGTGAGATCCTTCTAATTTTCATCTAAAGAAGTCCCCTCATTTTATCCCTAATGCTTTCAGTGTCTCCTCTGGAGTGTACAGTCATAAAAATTATGCTTGCTTCTTTAGAACCCTGTTCAAGACCCCCCTGTTCTGGGCTGTGTTTTCCAGATGGCTATTTATTTGTTTTTTCAGTGTGAGGTTTTTTTAATTAAATTTACTGGTATATTTTAGGCATACATAATGATCTCTTTCATCATAGGGAATTTGAATCTGCACATGATATATCTTGATTCTTTTTTCTTTCCTTCCCCTCCCCTTCAATCTCCATTCCCCTTTTTATTTACAAAAACTTTGTTTCTATTTTTTCCTTCTTTTCTCATTTATTTTCCTTTTCACTTCCTTCCTTTTCCTCTCCCCACCTCTCTAATTCCCCTTCCCATTTGAACATTGTCTTTCTATTTCATAATACCTAGTGTACATTTTGGCCCTTATGTACACTTTTGGTTTCTCATGCTAGAGAGACAATGCAGTATTTACATGTGTGTCTGATTTATTTCACATAGGAGTATGGTCTTGAGGTGCATCCATTTAGCTGTAAATGTCTCAAGCTTTGGCTGACTATTTCATGTTTCTCTGAGTTGGTCTTTGATTAACCTCCAGATGGAATTTGTAATCTGGACCCTTGGGTTTGTTTGCCACACGTGATGGTGATTTATTTTATTTCTGTGACATTTATTCCATGACCCCTTCGGGCAGAAGCCCTTTCCTCCTTGCATGAAAGTGACACCATGGGCCCTGCTGAGCCAGTTAAAGATGTCTAGCGGGTCATCGGCTATTTCTCCTGGCATTTTTTTTTTTTTGTAGTTCTGATTGATTTGGAACACAAAGGAAGACTTTTTTAGCCCTTTGTTAGGATGTCTTTTATTAAACTTCTTTAAAAAATTGTTTTAATGAAAGACAAACAAACAAAAAAACCAAAAGAGTTTGCTGGAAATGGGAATTGCACAGTAATTCCTGGCTTTAGTTGGCAACCACAATTCTAATTTCTGCCACTGGTGACAGTGGTGGCAGAAGAGTGAAAAGTTCACATTCACAAAACCTTGTGAACACCTGACTTCCCACTGATGCCTGTGTGTACTTTGGGCCCGAGAGAATACTGTGGTTCACCAGGTAGCTCCTCATGAGGTTGCCCCTGTATGTGGGCCTTTCATCTCTCTTTTATAGGACGTTTAGAAATCACTTTATCTGCCAAATTGCTCTACTTGGTACCAAAATGTTTAAGCTACCTTTTTTCTTTTTTTGTCACTGAGCTTTTTGAGCCTGTATTCCAGGTTTATGGCCATGTTTGGGGGAATGTGCACCTCTGTAATCAGTCCCAGCTTGCTTTCTGTTGCCCTATTAGTCACTTCAATTTATTCTGGTGACTTTATGTGTTGTTCTTTCTGTGACCAAAAGGAGTTCACTACGTGGACATCCCAGGAGTGCTGGACTTGGGGAGCTAAAGCCAAGAACACTTTAATGGGACCAGCAACTGTGTTGGTCCATGCACTGCTACTACAATGGCCCATGATTAGGTCTTCAGGTCTAGACTTTCCCCATGACAAATTCTGGACTTTAGAGAATGTTTGCAACATTTTAAAAACCTGTAAAGTGCCATATTCTTTCTTTCTTTTTTCCTTTCTTTTTTTTTTCTAACTTGTAGAGAGAAGCCATAGGGCTGTTGTTGTGTGTAGCACCAGTGCTGGTTTTATAAAACTGGAAAACATGAAGCAAAATACAAAGCCAATGCACAGTTCTAGAGAAATTTTGTTTTACTTCCAAGTTGCTTGGATTAACATCAGCATTATGTTCTTGGCAAGAGTCTGGCATGAAGGACATTAAGTTCTTAGAGCCTGTACTCGTTCCTCTGTAAGTAAAACATGGAGGAATTTTGCTATATGTTTTAATGTGCAGAATAGAGTAGCGGTTTTCTTAGCAGACTTTTGCATAGTTGGTAATCTAGTTATTTGGATCTCTACATGGCAAAGAAACATGAGTGTCTGGATGCAGTTTCTCTAGTTAAGAGAGAGCTTTGGAATCCAATAGGATTTTTAAAAAGTTCTGTACTTCAAGTTTCACAAATGAGAAAAATGCATTTATTCACTGTTCATTTTTCTTTCCAAGCATGGATTATAGAACATGCCACATTTCTCCAAGCATCCTCATGGGTGCTTGCTGTGATGGGGTGGAAGTTGAAGCAGATGGAACCTTATTGATCCCTTAACCAGGGACATACTTTTAACTTTAGGTGCCATGATGTATTTATATAATGCAGCCACCATGCATGTAAAAGTACAGGAAGAACAGAACAACCCAAATAAGCTTCTCACTCACTGTTGCCAGACACCTACATTTATCTGCTATTCCATGATCTTATCTCAAACTGTTAACAAGATAGTTATGCTGTAAGAAATACTTTTCTCATGTATGAATTCATTAAGGTCAAGCAGTGAGAATTTGAATCAGTGCTGGATACTCTCCAAACCTGAATTTAAAAATATCATTGGTACATAGAATTATTAGAAATTATTGTGACCAACTCTATGCCAACAAATTTGACCTAGAAGAAATGGACAAATCCTTGGACACTTTTGTTTTACCAAGGTTAAATAACCAAGAAACAGAAACCAAACAGACCACTAAGAAGTAATAAGTCGAATCAGTATTAAGAAATCTCCCCTCGAAGGAAAGTGCAGGAACCAGGTTCACACAGCTTCACTGTTGAGTACTGCAGAAACATTTAACAGCAATCAATATCAATTTTTCTTTAATTATTCCACAAAACTGAAGAGGAAAAGATTCTTCCAAACACATTCTGTAAGTCCAGCATTAAAATGATACCCAAAAAAGGCAAGAACACAACTTCGGCAACTTCAACAGCAACAACAACAACAACAAACTACAGGCCAATGTGCTTGATCAGTGTAGGTATAGAAATCTCAACAAAATAGGAGTAAACTGAATCCACATTAAAAAAAGATGATTCACTGTGATCAAATGGAATACATTCCAGGGTTGCAAGGATGGTTCAACATATTCAAATGCAAAATGTGATGCACTGCATCAATAGAATGAAGAACCAAACCCATAAATTGTTTGGATAAATGGTTTAGATGTGGGTTACCCCACAAGAGCCTCATGAGCTCACAGGCAAGGTGGGGCCTGATGAGGTGGGTCAGTGGGAGCATGACTTGGAAGGTTGCATCTCCTTGTCTCAGTCCTTGCTTCTCTCTGCTTCCTGACCTTTGTGATATAAGTAGCTGTCCTCCATCATACCATCCTGTCTTAGAATCAGTGGACTGTGGACTGAAAACATGAGCCAAAGTAAACCTTTAAATTGTTTGTGTCAGGTTTGTGTCCCATTATGAGAATGTGACTAAGACATTTTGGTACCAAAGAATTCAGGTTGCTGCTCCAACATGGTGTGGTTTGTTTAAAAGACTTCGGAACTGATTTGAGGGAGGATTTTGGAAAGGTCTAAAGATACCATCTGGAGAACATTTAGAATGCTATAAACAGAGCCTGATGGGAGATTCTGGTCTGAGCTCAGAAGAATAGAATGCTGATAGAAATGCACACAGTAAAGACCAGGTTTGGGAGGTTTCAGTTGGGAAAAAGGACTCTACTGGCAGTTGGATTCAAGACTCTGTATTATGCTGCAACAGAAAATTTGACTAATTTTTGCCCATGTTTTGAGACTTTGAGGGAGACTGGGTTTAAGAGTGGTGGACTAATTAATCTGGTGGAGGCAATTTCAAGGAAGTCCAATGTTGAGGCCGTGGCATGAGAACTGCTGGGAGATATCTGGCTAGTTCTTTACTGAGAATCAAGAGCAAATGACATTTTTGAGTTTTACTAAACAAGAAGCTTCTCTAAAGTTGGGTCCTGCAAAGTCGGAGCAGAGGAGAGCATGACTGCTCAAAAAATTAGCATAAAAAGGAGTCAAGTACTTTGTCATAGGCCAATAGGAAGCATGCCTTGAGGCCTTCCCAGGAACTAACATACCCCCTCTTGCCCTGTAAAAGTGAAAAGCATTGCTTTTGAAGGAGCACTCCAGGAAAGGTAGCTTATTAAGGCGTACTAGGAAATTGTTTCCTGGAGTTCAGCCTTCCAGGTACTCAGAGACCTCTGTAACCATAATTCAAGAAGACCCCCCTACTGTTTGAGCTGACATCAGACCTTAGCATCATCAGAATGCAAGTGTTGTGGGGCCAGGGAGGCTTCCCATATTTCAGAAGGCCTAGAATGCTAGACAGTGTGCCCTGAGAGGCAGTGTGAAGCAGTGAGGGTGAAGCTAAAATTACAGTGGAGATTCCAGGAAGTTGGAGATGCCAGAAATCTAAATGTCAGCTGAGGAAAGCAGCATTCAGTGAGCAAAGCCACCCCAAGAGAGAGGCCATGGTAGCTGCAACCAATAATACCAAGCCCTCTGAAGTTCGCATTTTTGCTCAGGTGCTAGACATGGAGCTACAGGATTTAATGTTTACACTGCTGGGTTCTGGTCATGCTTTGGTCCCATTTCTTTCTATTCCTGTTCCTCCCTTTTAGAACAGGAATGTTTATCTGGTGTTATTATATGTTGGAAATGTTTAACTTTCTTTTTGATTTTTATAGGGACTCACAGCTAAGAGTTTACTTTAAGTCTCAGAGGAGACTTTGGATTTTGATTTTTTCAGTAATACTGAAACTATTAATACCTGGCAACTCATAGAGATGGACTATGCCTTTGTGTGTGTGTGTGTGTGTGTGTGTGTGTGTGTGTGTGTGTGTCTTTTTGAGACAGGATCTTGCTATGCAGTTCAGGCTGGACTTCAGCTCACTTTGTAGCCCAGGTTGGTCTTGAACTCGCAAGAATCCTCCTGCCTCAGCCTCCTGAGTGCTGGAGAACTATGCGTTTTGCACAAAGATGTGCATGAGTCTTGAGGGCCAGGAGCAGAATGTTACAGTTGAGATTCAGGACGTCCCCCATGAGTTTCATGCTTTCATATGCAGATTAGAGAAGGTGGGGCCTAGCCAAAAGAAGGGGTAACTAGGGTATGATCTGGAAGTGTGTACCTCCCTTCTGCACTTCTTGTTTCTCTTTCTGATTCCTGGCTGCCATGATGTGAGCAGCTGTCCTTGCCCATGCCCGCAGCCATGCAATCCTGCTTTGGAGCCAGGAGACTGGACTGAAACTGTGAGCCAAGATAAACCTCTCTGTAGCCAGGCGTGGTGGTGCATGCCTTTAATCCCAGCACTTGGGAGGCTGAGATAGGTGGAGCATTGTGAGTTCGAGACTGGCTTGGGCTACAACATGAGTGCAAAGCTGGTCTGAGCTACACAGTGTGACCCTGCCTCAAAAATCCAGGGCCGGGAGTTTGGCTCAGCAGCTTATGCGCCTGTCTGACAGGCACGAGGTTGTGAGTTCAATCCCCATTGCTGGAAAAAAAAAGAGAATCCTCTCTTCTTTGAAGCTATGGGTGTCAGGTATGGTGTCCTAGTAACGAAAAAGTGACTAAGACATGGGTCAGCATTCCTTCACGATAAAAATACTAAACATGAAGTACAGAAGAAATGTACCTCAACATAAAAAAACGCCATATGTAAGCCAACAGCTAACATACTGAATTTGGGGACAGTAGAAAGCAAGATTTCTATTATCTGGAACAAGCCAAGAATGCCAAATTTTACCACTTCTTTTCAACACAGTGCTGGAAATCCTGTAAGCCAAAGCAGGTGAGAAAAAGAAAGGAAATCCAAATTAGAAATGAGGAAGTCAAACTGTCATTGTGCATGGCATGGTCTTGTACATAGAAATCCTCAGATTCTAGTAAAAACACCTAGCAAAACAAATAAATTTAGCAACTTTATTGGCCACAAAAATCAATATATGAAAACCATTAGCCATTCTATATGCCACTAGCAAATTATCTGAAATAGAAATCAAGATAGCAATCTCATTTATAATAGCTACAAAACTAGATTTTATTGTGTATGAAGATATGGACAACTATTTCAAAAAAGCAAGAGACATTACGGTAGCCACTGTTGATTTCCTGTTGTCTTGTTTTGAAGTCCTGTGTTGCTTGCATTGTTCAGTTCTGATTTGCTTTGTTCTGTTTTGTTTTGTTTCATTCTCTTTAAAATTAAAAAAAATTTCATAAAAAAACTATAACTAGGAATAATTTTCACAAAAAAGGTGAAAGATCTCTATAGTGAATTTTTTTTTCTTTGTGGCATGAGGGATCAAACTCACATCATACCTGCCAGACAGGTACTTAAATCACTGAGCCAAACTCCCGGGCCTAGTTTTTTTGAGGTAGAGTCACACTATGTAGCTCAGAGCGGCCTTGTGCTCATATTGTAGCCCAAGTCGGCCTCTAACTCACAATGCTCCTCCTACCTCAGCCTCCCGAGTGCTGGGATTAAAGGTATAGTGAATTTTTTGGATGAAAATTGGCACCTCCATGTTCATTGCAGAATTCAAAATGATGAAGAAATGCAAATAACCTGCATCCATCAGCTGACAGAAGATTCATGCAGCACATGAATGCAGTGGAATACTATTTAGTCATAAGATGAATGGCATCCTGTTATTTGTGATATCATGGATAGAAGCAGAGAACATTAGTTTCAGTGAAACAAACCAGGCAGAAAGATAACTGCTTCATGATATTATTCCTCTGTTGACTATGAAAAAGTTTATTTTGAACTTGAAAACAGAGTACTGGTTACCAGACATGGGAGACTAGAAAGGAAAACTGGGGGAAGGTTGACCAGTGGGTCCTCAGTTATAGCTAGACAATATTTTTTTTAGATAATAAGTTTTTCTACACTCCTGCACAATAGAGTGACTGCAGGTAATAATAACGTACTATATATTTCAAAAAGGTTTGAGTGAGTTTTGAATGTTTTTAGCATAAGAAATGAGTGAGTGGGGGATATATTTAATCTGATTTCAGTATTATACAGTTTATCCATTTATCAAACATCACATAGTTTCCCATTAATAGGCACAAGTTTCGTTTTCATCTACCAGTTAAAAATTTAATTCACTAGGCTGGGAATAAATATAACTCAGTGGCACAGTGCCTGCCTGGCAAGTATGAGGTCCTGAGTTGGATTACAAGTACCAGAACATCAAGAACAACAACAACAAAAGAAATTTAGTGAAAGATGCCCCCAAATTAAAAAAGAAATTAACTGTAGTTCGGTTGCTCCATGTCTTAGATCTCACTGACCTTGTCTCAAGTACACCTCCTTGTCTCCCAGACTGCTGCTGATCCTGAGAACAATTATATTACCTGTATTTTCCTTTTAATTTATCTGTAGCTTGGGGGCCTAAAAACAAAAGTCTGGAAGCATCTGAAATGGCAGGTTAGTTTGAGGGAGTTCAAGGTCCAGTAATTTTTTCTCATTAGCTGTGCTTTGTGTGCACACTGAGGCTTGACTGTGGCACTGGTGTGTGGCAGCCTGGACATTGTGTTCAGAGTGGGGCTCACTCACTGTACATACTCAGGGCTTTGTCAGCAATCCTCCTGGCTCAGTCTCCCAAAGTGCTGGGATGACGAGTAATTTGATGAGTAACTTTTTAAGTCACTTTAAGAAGGTTTGTTTTTTCTTCCTTGACAAGAATTTTTCATAATTTTTAATTTATCTTTAAAAACTTTTAAGATGCTGCTTTCCTGAGCAGCACCTTATCTCAAGTATAATAATGAAATTAATAAAAGTCAAAAAACTTGACATTTAAGTCATATTGATGTTACCTGGGTACTTATGTCTAAACTTAATAGTCAGTGATTTGTCTGTCTCTGTCACTCACTCGCTCACTCACTATTTCTCTAACTTGGAATCCTCCTGCTTCATCATCCTGTGTAGCTGAGATTATAGGTATGTACAACCAAGCCTACTTAAATTTTTTTCTTTAAATGTTTTGGGTTTTTGGGGAGCATAATGAGGTCTTGTTTGACTCTATATGTTTACAGACTGGCCTTGAATTCTGTTATGGGTTCAAAACCAGCATAGGAAACCAAGCAGTCAATTGTGAATTTAGAGGATCCTTTATTAGCCAAGCCCAGCATTCAAACTGCCTGTAGAGAGATGGCAGAACAGTGCGGAGCACTTACAGCAAGCAGAATTTAAAGCAGAAAACCACATCCTGATTAGTACAGTCACCAGTTACACTTGGCTAAATCTGGAACAAGGAGTTTAAACTGTAACTGACTGTGAACAATACAAAGAACTTAGTTTAGCAAACATATTGCTTTTAACATATGTACTTTCAGGGGCAAACTGACCTTATTGTACTTTCTCTAAGTCACTTTCCACACCCTGGGGTGATCTGGGGTTAGCTTTGTGGAATTCTCCTATGTAAAGCATCACAAATTCCTGGGCTCAGTTGATACTTCTGCCTTGGCCTCCTCTGTAACTGCCACACACCACCACTCCTGCTCCTGAACGCAGATGTAAGGAAGCTAAAATGGGTGACTATGCACTAATTTTGAAAACTGCAAGAAAACTAGTGAAAACCAAAAGAGTGTTAAACACCACAGATAGAAAAAGTAATGCAAGATGACAGCTGTGGAGTAGATAAACCTTCTAAAAATGACTCCTAGAATTTAAACATTGTTTTAGCATTTGGTTCATCTTTAAAAGTACTGAGGTTTATTTCCCAAAGTCCTAACTTAGGTAGTGGTGCAGGAACATGAATGGATATTCCTAAGTAAGGCTGAAGTAAGTCATAAAAATTTAAATATAAAAATCCTTGTTTTAGAAGGCAAAGACTATTGACAATTTTTTTCTTTTTCTTTTCTTTTTTTTTTTTTTGCAACAAAGTCTCATAGTGTAGTTCAGGCTGGCCTTAATCTTGTGGCTATCCTCCTGCCTCAGCCTCCTAAGTGCTGGGGTTATAGGTGTGTGCTGCACACCAGGCATGACAACTATTTTCAAAAGTTTTCTGTATTTTAAATAAGTGTTACATAGGGTTTTGGGTTTTAAAGGGATAGCGTCACCTATCTGGAAGCTCGAATACTGGAACAAGTTCTTTGTTGGTTTTGTCCATGTGTCTGATATGTTACCTAAATAGGGTGTATTTACTTCAACAGACACCCCTGTGTGCCTCCGACTTGCCAAGAAAATACATAGTCCCTTTCCCCTGGAGTCCATGGCTGACCCTCGGGGCAGATGGTCCAAAGCTTATACCTTCAATGTGCTTGGAGTAACTGAGTACCTGGGGAATTTAAGGGAAGGCCTCCTGGAGAGGTGAATTCTGAGCTGAGTTAAAGGATGAATGGGAATTAGGTAAGGAACTGGACTGAAGCGCTGGTTTCCTTCTTGAGTGGGAAATGGGTTGACTCTGAACATGAGGGAAGATTGTGTTTGTGTATCCTCCCCACACCCCACCCATCTTGACGTCCAGCTGTGTTGCTGTGAAAAGGAATTGTTGGGGTTGGGTGGGGCCCTGGGTTCCATCCCTAGCATCCCGCAAAACCAAACATTGAACCCTGGAGCACAGTGTTCACAAAGGAAACGGAGAGCTCTAGTCTAATAAAGAAGTCATTGCTTCCCTCTGCACTTAGAAGTCCAGTTTCCCTGACCAGATGTGCCTGGCCCCTTCCAAAGCCAACATGTCTTTTTCAGGACCGTGCTGTGAACCGAATAGTCTGACTGTGGACGCACACAGAGGGCTTAGGCTTTGGGAAGGGTCCAGCTGGCGGCCTCGCTGCGGGCTGGCTCTGTGCGTGTTCCCCACAGAAGTGCTGCATAGCAGCTGACATCTGTCTGCCAGGATTCGGGGATATTCCCTCTAGCGGGGCGAGGGGAGGTGGTGTACTTCTCTGCGATGGGCAGCTGTCCAGGAATCTAAGGGCTTTTAAAACTGCACAGCACTCTTCCTTTAGAAAGCCCTGACTATTGTGTTTCCTTTTCCACCTGGGCCCTGTATTGGATTATTTTGTTTTCCGTGCTGGCCTACAAATGATGGCTCCATTTTGGAGGATTCTGGCGAATCAGAGCAATGGTGCGGGAGCTCGAGGGTCTGCAAGGAGAGCTTGGCAGTGCTGCCAAAATTCCAGAATCTGCGCTGGGCTGCTGCTCCTTCAGATCCCAAGGGCGCAGGGCTGGTGGGCACTAGGCAGATAGGAGCAGCTGCCCAGTCCGCCTGCTGCATTCCTTCCCCACTTGGGCAACATGACTTTTCCCAGGGCCCATAGGCCTTCAAGTCCTCTGCCTGCGTGCATGTGTTTGTGCGTGCATGTGTGTGTGTGGGGCGGTCCCTCTGTCAGGCTACCCCCTTGTGAAAACCCCGGGCCTGGGCACACCTGCTGGGTGGTACGCCTTGAGTTTGTGTCCCGCAGAAGTGGCGCTAAGTATGAGTGTGACGCTCGGTCATCCTGATGGCCGGGCGAGGTCCCAGCTTTGCTTTGCTGCCTTCACTCCTTCTGCACCGTCATTTCATCACCTCCAGTCTTTTTCATAACTGCTTGCATTTTTGATACTTGATTTTTGTTGCAAACTAGTATTTTTTTCTGTCAGAAGTGTCCTATGATATTCTAAAATTTGTAATTTGGTCATATAAGTTTTATAATACTAAAGTTAGTTAATTCTCTTTTTACCTCTGCGGAGAAAATTGCATGATAGCGCTGCTCTAGTGTGTCCCAGGGCCGTTGTTCTCAGAGTATGTTCCTCGTCCATCAGCAGCTCCTGGAAACAGACAAGAAATGCTCATTCTCAGGGCCATGCCTGGACCTGTGGAATCAGAAACTCCTTCAACCCACGCTGTAATAGGCCTTCCAGGTGACTCAGATGTGCTGAACCATGGGCTTGGGTGCCAGCGAGACCTCCTTTGACAGCCCTTGCCTTAAAGATAGGTCTGCCTGAATAGTGAATATAAACTAGGGTTTTTTTTTGATGACTTCATTGTCAACCCAGAGATTAAAATAATCTTTAAAAGCCTAAGTTTTTACCTGTCACTTCCAAAGGATTGGAGACTTCTAAGACATTGTATGCCATTGGAAAGATTATTCCTTTAGTTCAGTTTTATGATAATTTTCATATTGATCATAATAAACAGGTCATTAAATTGTTTTAATCAGTTCTTCTACAGATCGAACAACACATTTTTATATGGATTTCTGTTGGCAGGCATGTTCAGAATGGTGGAAAATCTGTCTTGAGCTTACTGATAAAAACATTGCTCAGGTAGGTTTAAAAGTCATCCATAACCTAAGTTTAGGAGGATTTTTCCCCCCTGTTGGAACTGACTTTTACCATTGGTGACACTGCTTTTTCAAATATCATCTTTACTGCTTAAAAACCTATTATGATTCAGTCAGGTATGGACACCATTGTAAAACCTGTTTGTCTGGAATGTGCCTTTTGTAAGCTAAATTTTTTTCCCACCCCAAATCCTATAGAGATTACGGTGCAGACCAGCTCAAATCCACATTCCAGAAGAAGTGAGGCTGTCTCCTCCCTGGAGCCTTATCTGAGAGGCCTTGCCCTGGACTCAGTGGCTCTCTGTGGGTGACACACTGGCATCTGTAACCTCTCCACCATCTCCTCCAGAATCTACTTCTCCACTGAAAGTCGCATTTCCTGTGTTTCCTATCCCTGAAGCCTGTTCTCTTCTTCTAAGAAATTAGCTGACTCTGGGTCTTCTTCCTTTTCAAAAGAGCGTATACCCACACACACTCCCCACATGGGACACCAGAATGTGACCAGTCCACTCACTTCACTGAGTAATCCAGTGGAGTGATTCATTATTGGCCATTGGTTTAGCTTAATCTTCTGTTTCACAAGGCAGATATTTTGGGATCAACCAGGGCACCTAGGATTGTTCTTTAGATCCTGTTATGAAAATGCTCAATGGTTTGGCCATTTATGCTGAAAGCTGCATTTTTTAAAATTTTTGCATGAAACTGATTTATGTTACCTAGAAAAATTCAAATGACAAGCATTTGAAGAGAAATTTTAAATTATATTCTATTGTTATGTGCTGTTCTAAAAATGAAACACTGGGCATAAAATGATTAAAACAAACTTCTAAGGTAGAATTTTGGGAATTTTCATTTTAACCTCTTTATTTGAAGCTGTGTCAGGTGAAATGTCTTCTTCTACACCAACCACTAAGTTGAAGACAGAGATGAAGTAAAATCTTTCTCTTGCCTCCTGGACTCCCCAAAACACTATCCCATGTCTTTAATTCTTTACAGGACTTAACACCTTCCCCTCTGTGGTTTTTCTGCTCCTATGGATCGGACCCAGTGCCTCATGCTTGCTAACCACACACTGTACCCCTGGCCCCTTCCCCTTAGGCCTAAACCTTCCTCAAACATTACTGAGATGAGTATATGTCTCAGTTGCTGTCTACTAGACAGCGGCCATGAAGAGATAGGAATTTGGTCATTACTTCTCTTTTGTAGTTGTATGGGTAACTGCAGCTCCTCGGTATTTCAGTCAGCAAATCATTTACAGACCTGTTAAAGAGGAAACAAGAACCCTAATGGTTGTTCAAAAACTTTCCATTGAGGCCTCAGGTTAGGTCAGGGAGAAACTAGCTGGCTAGGTCAGGAAGGTATCTGGGTACCCTAGTGTGGCACTATGTGAAGAGAGAATGTATCTTCAATATGCTTGATGGTACAGAGGAAAACAAAAGATTGTGTAGGGAAAACTAGATTTTGGTGACTATATTGGGTGATATACTATGTACCCCCAAGTCATCATATGATTTTGATGGGGCTGAGTCTGGCACGGGGATTGGCAATGTGTGTGCTTCACCCGCCCAGGGGTGGAGCCAACATACAGTGTAAATGAGGTGGGTTTTCCTCTTGCTCGCTTCCTCTCTGTCTCCCCAGTGCACTTGGCAGTTTGCTACTGCCATGAATGGCTGCCCCACCACGCCACGCTGCCTTGGAGCCAGCTAAGTGTGGACTGAAACTCCCAAGAAACTGTAAGAAATAAACCTTTTCTTCCCTAATTTTGGGCATCAGGTATTTTGTCTCAGCAACAAGCAAAAAGTAACTAAGACAGTGACCAAGGTAAAAAGTCATTCAGATGAATTAGACTCTGAAGAAAGTTTAGAAACCTGTTAACATGTATATCTTTATTTTCTTTTTTGTGTATGTACATGATTAAAACATACCACTCTGAAAGACATCGCTCAATAAATACAAAATTATTAAGTTATTCTCTTAAGATTTCAGTTGAAAAACAAAAAACAAAACACTACTGCCTATCACTATGTTGGGGGACATTAAAGCTGGAAATTGACCACACATGCAAGGCTGGGGCATGGCCATTCCCCCCAAAAAACAAAAAACACCCAGGGCAAGCCACATAAAGAAGCTACTTCAGCACAGAGAACACCTAGCCCCAAGACAAACCAAACAGTGGGTTTTTAGAACAATGAAGTATCTTATGACATTAATTTGCCAAAAGGTACACGTTGGGAGTCGTTGAAGCTGCAAATTGAACACACATGCATGGGGCCTGGGGCATGGCTGAGGCGTGGCTGACCTGAGAACAAAGAGATGCTTCAAAGGGCAAGATAAGTTCACAGCTGAGGACACCTGGCTCCAACCCCAATGAACAAGATAGAGACCATAGCTGCAGGCATTTCACTCCTGTAGTGAAATGCAACCTGGAGAGTTTCTCCTAAGATAGTTCTCCTAAATTAGCATAAAATACTTCTCCTAAATTAACGTAACTTGTTACTTGGAAAAGTCCTTGGACCACTCCCAAGGTCCTGCTCAGATTCTGCCCTTTCCTCACTTTTCTATCTCTTTTTTTGAAGACCTAATAAATATGGCCCACCCATAGAAGCTCTTTGTCTCAGCTCTCAGAGTCTTGAACTCTGTGTTTGATCCTCCGGGAGCCCTAAAATCATACCACTTGTCTATTTAACTCTTTGCTGTACACTTGTTTGGGAGATTGGGGATCTTGGCCAGGTCCCCAGTAGGTACAAATAAAGGCCCTACAGTAAAGGGGCTGTTCCTTTCCTCTCATTGTTATAGGCAACTGAGTCAGTTAGAAATATTATAGGCAGTCAGACAGGGCTGGGCCCTCAACAGAGCAGGCACAGAGGACCAGATATCATGTGACCTTGGAAGAGATACACACCTCTTGCTGTGGGCCAAATCTCAAGACAGAAGGATCAACAAATGCAACCACACCCTAAGTATAAGTGTCATAGCCTGTAATTAATCTTTGTAGCCTGCAATTAACCTATGCACCACCATCTTGTTCTGTATGTGCCATTTTATGTCTAAGTTCCTGTTTCCTGCCCCTAAGATAGATATCTGTTCCCAGGCGCAAGTTTCTATTTCCTGAGAGTGACGTTCCCTGGCATAAGTTTCTGTTTCCTGAGAATGACGAACTTGACCCACCCACCAGCAAGGTGTTAAAACCGGTTCTTGTGAGCTGTAAGGCACACAGTCTCTGGATCGATCTGAAAGGACTGCGTTGGCAGGCCTGGCAATAAACTCCTCCTGCTCTGAGAAATTTCTAAGTGTCCTGTGAGTCTTTGTTCCACCTGGGGTTTGCTATATCATTTGGGGGCTCGTCCGGGATGGGGAGATAGCCCCCCCCCGACCCAGATTCATGGACACACCTTTTGAGTGATTATTAACTTTGTTTTTGGAGGCTTCTTTGGTGGCGCCACAGTTTGAAATTAAACTCAGGAGGGGACACCCTCATTCTGGGAATGAGAAATGGGAGGGAAAACAGATTGGTTTGTTTCTTTTGTCCATCAGGCCATTTGCAGTCTGCTAACCACCCCTAGCTCATTCCACTCGGCACTTAGTAGAAGCCTCTCCAAATTTTGGTAGGATTATTCGGAGCAGTTTGTCATTTTTGTTTTTGGCTGCAGTCTGGTTTTGATAGTCTCTATCTGTGGGTCTATCTTGTTTGTCTGTCTTAATTGTTTAACTCAGTAGTGCTCTGTGTTTTGCCCGATCATATTTTCTTCCAGGTAACCATGGGATAATCTAGTTCCAGTGAGACCTCAACACCCCTTAACTTTGTTCTTGACCATTTAAAGGAATTTAAGAGACAAGCCGTGGACTACAGGGAACATGTTTATAAAGGGAGACTAACGATTTTTGTCATGCAGGAAGGGCCGACTGGGACCAAAGGAGCACGGCCCCCTTCCAGGTCCTTTGACATGGCCGTGGCACAAGCAGTCCACCGATATGTCTTTGGACCCCCATCCCATCCTGATCAAATTGTATACATTCAGATTTGGATAGACCTCATTTATGAGTCCCCTCCCTGGATTAAGCCTTCACGTGGTGGCTTGCTTGTGGCACTCAAACTGAAAGCAACTTCCAACCAGGCACAGACAACCCCTCCGTCTGCACCTCTGGTATTAGAGTCAGAGGAGGACCCCTTAGATCCCCAAACCCTCATCTCTTACCCCCTCTTCCTTATCCCACCCCTAAATCCAAGCCTGATTCCACCACTTCCCCTTCCCCACCCCACAGTCCAATCTGCACATGTAGCACCCGTGACCGGGTCTCCCTGATGTAACTTTGGAAGTGACACCTCTGCTCCCCTTGCATGAGATGCCTGCACCTTGACATCTGGGGAGTACCGCCTTTGTTTACATCCCATTCTCTACCTCTGATCTCTATAATTGTAAAAGCCAAACCCCCCCTTTTTCTAAGGACCCAGAAAGTTTGATTAACCTTTTAGAGTCTATTTTCTCTACTCATCACCCCACCTGGGATGACTGCCAGCAGATATTCCGAGTCCTTTTCACAGCCAAGGAGCAAATGCGCATTCAGACTCTCAGAGAGGTGTCTGAGACACTGATGGATCACCCACTTCAGACGCACAGAGGATAGAACATCTATTCCCCTCCTCCTGCCCCGACTGGGACCCAAACATGGGCAGAGGTAAGGAGGCCTTAGATCAATATCTCCAGAGGTTCCTACAGGCACTTCGAGCCACAGTGAAGAAACCCACAAATTTGTCCCGTGTTACAGAGGTAAGACAATTGGCTGATGAGTCCCCTGTGGTATTTCTAGAATGCCTCTTAGAGGCCTATCAGCTATATATGCAGATAGATCCGGTCATGCCTGAAAATGCGAGGGTAATTAACATCACCTTCATATCACAGTTGGCCCCAGACATTAGGCCCAAATTACAGAAACTGGAGGGTTTCGAGGGAATGCCACTCAGCCAGTTCATGGAAATAGCTTTAAAGGTATTCGAAACCTGGGAAAATTTACAAGAAGTCACCAACAAAAAAATGACTAAGGTGCCGGAGTTGCTCTGTGAAACAGAGACCAAAGAAACTAGAGCCAAGCAAGGGGAAAAAGATAAAGGACACCTCCCTCTGAACAAGAACCAATGTGCCTATTGTAAGGAAATAGGCCACTGGCGTAAAGACTGTCCAAAGTTAAAGGCCACCAAAGTGCTCCTGAATCAGCAGTGAGGGTGTCAGGACTTGTCACCACCCCCGAGCCCCAGTTAACCCTACAAGTGGGGGGGCAACCTATAAATTTCTTGGTAGACATGGGTGCCACATTTTCAGTATTGACCAAACCATTAGGAAACCTGTCAGAAGGAAAGGTTAACGTGGTAGGAGCCACTGGGAGGCATAAGTCCTACCCCAAGGTGACAGCTAGCCTGGCCCGTCCGAGGTACAAAGTCACTCAGCATGAGTTCCTCTGGGTACTGTAAAGCCCGGACCCTCTCCTTGGCAGGGATTTACTCCATAAGCTGGGAGTTCACATCAGTTTTCAATCTGAAAAGCCAGAATTGTTTATAAACACAGGACAACCAGGTGGATATCCAATCCGGGTTATTTCTCTCTATCCTGAGGGAGAAGGACACCTCATACTCAATAGTGAAACGTTGCCCCAGACTGACTCTGAACTGCTGTTACGATGGCAAAATGCAATCCCAGGAGTCTGGGCAGAAAGCAACCCTCCTGGATTGGCAGTCAACCAAGTGTCCCTTGTAATAGAACTGATGCCTCAGGCCATTCCTGTTCGGCTGCGTCAATACCCCATAGGTCTCCAGGCTCGAAAAGGAATTAAGGTCCATATCCAGAGACTGAGATCCAACGGGATCCTTGTTCCTTGCACCTCTCCGTGGAACACACCCCTGCTTCTGGTGCAAAAGCCTGGGACTCAAGACTATCGTCTAGTCCAGGACCTCCGGGGAGTTAACAGATGAATGGTAACCTTACATCCTACCGTGCCAAATCCCTATACCTTGTTGAGTTTACTCAACCCGGACTTCACTTGGTATACGGTATTGGATCTCAAGGATGCCTTCTTCACCCTGCCCATCGCATCGGTAAGTCAGCCTATTTTTGCTTTTGAGTGGACCGACCCTGATTCAGGCGTAAATGAGCAGCTAACTTGAACTTGTTTACCACAGGGGTTCAAAAATGCACCCACCCTTTTTGATGAAGCTCTAGCCGGAGATTTGCTGAGCTTCCAAGAGAATCAGCCCAAAGTAACACTCCTACAATATGTTGATGATTTGCTGGTGGCCTCCCCCACTTACAAGCTCTGTAGGGAGGCCACCGAGCAGCTGCTGCTGTCCCTAGATAAGCTGGGCTATAAAGTTTCAGCTAAGAAGGCTCAATTATGTCAACAAACTGTGACTTATCTGGGTTATCAGCTACATAAGGGGCAACGAGCCTTATCAAGTAAGAGAATTCAAGCTATTTTGCAAATCCCCTCCCCAAGGATAAAGAGGGAAGTTCGAGAGTTCTTAGGAGCAGTGGGATATTGCAGACTACGGATCTTGCATTTTGCAGAGACAGCTCAACCATTGTATGACACCCTAAAAGGAAAAACCCAGGAACCTCTAGAGTGGACGGAAGCCTGTGAGAAGGCTTTCTGTCAGCTTAAACAAGCTTTGACTGAGGCACCTGCTTTAGGACTCCCTGATGTAACTAAGCCTTTCACCTTATATGTAGATGAACAGAGAGCTATCACAAAGGGAGTAATAACCCAGACCTTGGGGCCATGGCAGAGGCCTGTGGCCTACCTATCAAAAAGACTGGACCCAGTTGCAGGAGGTTGGCCCCCTTGTCTGAGAATTATCGCAGCTGTAGCACTGCTCTTAAAAGAGACTAAAAAGCTTGCATTTGGACAAAGGGTCACAACAGTGACCTCACACAGTCTTGAGACCCTCGTCAGAGCGCCACCCAAGAGATGGCTGTTGAATGCCATAATTCTACATTATCAGGCCTTGCTCTGAGACCCAGATTTGGTGGCTTTCAAAGCATCTGCTGCTTTAAATCCAGCCACCCCCATGCCAGATGATGACCCTTCGGGTGCTGCTCTCCATATTTATCCCAGTCTCCTCAACAGTCTTCAGAATCTGCGATTGGACCTGACTGACCTGCCTTTGGGTAATGCCTCTATTTAACCGATGGGAGCAGCTTCATCTAGCCAGGTAAAAGGGTGACGGGGGCTGCTGTGACCACTGAGATGGAGGTCCTTTGGGCTCAAGGACTAGAACCAGGAACTTTGGCCCAAAAAGCTGAACTCATCACCCTGACCGAGGCTTTAAAACTGGCTATAGAAAAGAGTCAATATCTACACTGATAGCAGGTATGCCTTTGCTACTGTCCATGTCCATGGGGCTATATACAAAGAAAGAGGACTCTTAACGTCAGCTGGGGATAAAATTAAAAACGCCCCACAGATTTTAGACCTATTAGCTGCTGTATGGCTACCCCATTGGGTGGCCATCATTCATTGAAAGGCACACAAAAAGGGAAAAGACCCAATCACCCGGGGAAATAACCTAGCTGTTCAAACTGCAAAACAAATAGCTACCACATCAGTGGGGACAAAGGTCTCTAGTGAGGTGGTACCTGCCCTCCTCCTGGTTCCACCCACCCTGTCAGAGCCTGTTTACACTCGTCAAGATTTGCACTTGGCTGCTCAACTAAAGGCTAAACCTAACATACCGGGAGGATGGTACCAGCTTCCTGATAAACGGGTACTGCTCCCAGAAGCCCTAGGACAAGAGTTGATTCATCAGGCTCACCAATCAACTCATTTAGGAGGATCAAAACTTGCAGAACTCTTTTGAAACCATTTCTTCATTCCTCGACTGACTAAGTTAACAGCCTCCATTAGCGCAAGGTGTCCTCAATGTCAGTTGGTAAACCCAAAACACCCCAATCCAATAGAGACTACCAGATACCGGGGAACTTCCCCAGGGAAACATTGGGAAATAGATTTCACTGAGATGAGAAAACCTGGTCTACAGGGACACCGATATCTGTTGGTACTAGTAGACACCTTTACTGGCTGGGTAGAGGTGCTCCCCACCAGATCAGAGTCAGCCCTGATGGTAGTAAAAAAACTAGTACATGAAATATTGCCCCGATTTGACCTGCCCTTGTCTATGGGGTCTGACAATGGCCCGGCTTTCATAGCCCAAGTTACTCAAAAATTGATGCAAGTGTTAAAAATCAATTGGAAACTCCATTGCGTGTACAGGGCAGGTAGAATGAATGAACTGCACATTAAAGGACACACTTACCAAGCTAGCCCTAGAAACCAGCGATAATTGGGTGGTCCTCCTGCCCTTTGCCCTCTTAAGGGCCGGATGTACCCCATAAGTCTCTGGGATCACTCCCTATGAGGCCATGTATGGTCGACCCCCTCCTTTGGTTCCAAGGCTATCTTAAGAAAAATTGGCTGAAATTTTAATCAAGAGCTTATTAAGTCCCTATAGGCTCTCCAACCCGTACTGACCTCCATCCACCAGCTGTTCAAACAGAGACACCCATCCCCAGCTGGAGAACCACCTCCGAGCTCAGATATTGAACCGGGAGCCCTGGTCTTGGTAAAATGACACCAACGTGAGTCACTAGAACCTCGCTGGGAGGGGCTATACACAGTAGTGCTCTCCACGCCTATAGCCATCAAGGTGGCCAGAAAGACCCCTTGGGTCCACCACTCACACGTCAAGGTGATAGACACCTTGGAAGAAGAAATGACTCTGGTGTGGTGGAAGGTACAACAGACTGATAATCCCTTAAAATTAAAAATTGCAAAATGCCCAGACAGTTAATCATGACAATATTAGCTGCCCTCGGGCTTCTGTTTGTTATGCCCTAGGCAAGGGGGGGCTTGGACCGCCCCCTAACCACCAGAAACTCCTAAAAGCCCTATATGGGGCACCGTGTGATTGTGATGAGGGCACGGGTGGGGACACTCCGCAATCATACTCCCTGAGCATCGATTGCGAAGATAAATGGGCCTACAGCACTTACCAGTCTGACCTCAGGGGGTTTACTCAAGGTTGGAAATGTATACAAAAGCTCCGGGTAAAACCAGGTACAACTACTGAATGTCCTTGCACCACCTACCAGTCAGCTATGCACTCTAGTTGCTATGAGCCTAATTTGGTGCAAGAATGTACCAAAAACAATCAGTCCTACTTCACAGTCACTCTACAGAGAATGATGAGAGGCACGGTCGGGGGAGATTGGGAAACTCAGCCCCGAATTCTAGGAAGCTCAAACAAGTATTCGCTAGCCTCTTGTAGCCGCACCCCTGGGAAACCCATTTGCTGGAGTCGCCGTGCCCCACTCCATGTTTCAGATGGGGGAGGACCCCAAGATGCAACCAGAGAACAAGAAGTAAAAGACGAAATTCAAAAATTAATTACCAGAGTTAATTATCACTCTTTGGCCTTACCAAAGTCAAAGGGAATTGATTTAGATCCTCAAACCTTTGATCTCCTACAGGATACTTAAACCCTTAACTCTTCCAACCCTAGCCTAGCGGCAGATTGTTGGCTAGGTTTAGCCCAAGGAATTCACATGCCTCTCGTGCTTCCCACTAATTTCACCCCAACGAATGTAGATGCCACTGACTGCCACCTAAATACTCCTTTTAGGGTTCAGTCAATAAAAATTGACATTACCACCACCTGCCTCCAAGGCAAAGCCTCAAATAGCAGTACAGATTTAGATGTTGCCTTTACCCCCCTTGGGGCATGTACCTCTATAACAAATTGGACTGGGCTTTTGTGCCCAGAAAAAGGACAAGTGCTTATCTGTGGTGGAAATTTGGCCTTTACCTCACTGCCAGCAAACTGGTCAGGGTTATGTAGGATAGCCATTCTGCTACCAGATATAGCCATTGTGCCCGGAGATGAACCTATCCCTGTACCTAGCCTCGACTTTCTCACCAGCCGCTCCAAGAGGGCCATAACATTAGTCCCCTTGCTGGTGGGGCTGGGGGTTTCTGGGGCACTTGCCACAGGATCGACAGGAGTAGGTGTGTCCATACATTCTTACACCAAGTTGTCCAACCAGCTAATAAGCGACATTCAGGCTCTCACTAGTACTATTCAAGATATCCAAGACCAGATAGATTCACTGGCTGAGGTTGTGCTACAAAATCGGAGAGGTCACGATCTCCTCACAGCAGAACAAGAAGGCATATGCTTGGCACTCCAAGAACGATGTTGCTTCTATGCCAACAAGTCAGGGATAGTTAGAAACAAAATTAGGGATTTACAAGAAGACTTAACCAAGAGAAAACAACAATTACGTGACAGCCCCTTGTGGAGCGCTTGGAATGGTGTTCTCCCATATTTGCCCCTTTACTGGGACCGTTGCTCATGCTTCTTACAATAGCCACCTTAGGCCCCTACATATTCAATAAAATAATGTCCTTCCTCAGGCAACAAATACAGAATACAAGGCTAATGGTTCTGCAAGCTCATTATGAACTTCTTCCATGAGAACCATAAAAGAGGGACCAAAGATTTGACCCCAAGTCACAACATCAGTGGGGAATGTTATAGCCTGTAATTAATCTTTATAGCCTGCAATTAACCTATGCACCACCATCCTGTTCTGTATGCGCCATTTTATGTCTAAGTTCCTGTTTCCCGCCCCTAAGATAGATATCTGTTTCCAGGCGTAAGTTTCTATTTCCTGAGAATGACATTCCCTGGCATAAGTTTCTGTTTCCTGAGAATGACGACTTTGATCCACCCATTTTATTGCTTTGTTTTTGGTTTGTTTTTGCTATGCCTGATGGAATGATCAACTATTCTGAAAGTAACAAGATACAATATAGTAGCTATTGTTTTCATAATATATCTCTCTGAAGTTCTATGCCAGTTCTACTGCTTTGTTTTGATTGATCTGTTATCTTTTGTTGCATTTCACTATCTTTGAAATAAAATTTAAAAAAAGGTTCTTGTGAGCTGTAAGGCACACAGTCTCCAGATCGAACTGAAGGGACTGTGTCACCAGGCCTGGCAATAAACTCCTCCTTCTCTGAGAAATTTCTAAGTGTCTGTGAGTCTTTGTTCTACCTGGGGTTCGCTATATCAACAAGCATTGGGGATTAGGGATGGATCATCTCGAGCAGCCAAGAATTACCATCCCAATTCCCTAATCTGTAAGAATGCTCAGTTACTACGTGACTTGCTTCCCCATTTGTCTTTGATTTGGTCAATCTTACCTAAACAATCAATCTTACTGGTTGATCAAAGTTTTGTCCCACCTCAAGCCCATCTGCCTTGTGAGTTCCCAGTTTTCCCCATCAGGGTTTTGCTCTATAAAAGTCACTGGAAAAGACAGAGTCCCAGGCAACCCACTCGGGCCCCCCTTGTGTCCCTCAGACAGAAGCTTTCTTTCTCTCAATAAATATCTTCTGCTCTTACCCTCCGTTGTTCCTAAAATTCATTCTTCGATTTTTAGAGAACACGAACTTGCACCGGACGTATAGTAGGTTGGGAGTTTCATTTTACCCCATATATTTGGAGGTCTCCCACCGAGATAATTTTCCTATATCACCATCAGGAGGGTAAGGACTCCACCTGACCCCAATTTTGTATCTTCTTTATTTTCTCGTTCTCTCATTTTGCTTCACCTCAAGAACCTCAAGAGCCATATGGGTAGTGACATATGGCACCTGAACTCGGATGGGATAAGAGATTGAGGGTGAGGGGACACTTCTCATTTGTGAACTACTAGGGGGAGAAGTGCATTGGTATAGGTCAATAGTTAGAACTGGAGTGTGTTGATATTGGCTTCATCAGGTATAAAGATAGGGACATTGAAACAATCCCTTATTCTATAAAGCCGGTTATATACAGTCTTATGAGAAAACCCTTCCCCAGAAAAAAAAAGTGTATTGATTTCATTAGTGGTATAATTATGGGATAAACAACTTTTAAAGAATTGCAAATGCATATGGATCTGTTTATTGTATGCTTGATTCCTGTATTTACTTTTCTTTTTTGGATTTTGATTAGGAAGTGTCTTGAAGATTGTGGGTTTGTTGGGATAGCCACAAGGAAACTGACTCGGAGCAATATTTTAAAATCAAGTCCCAAATAGGGAAGAGATGACAAAGCAACAAAAACACTGGTAAAATTTAATAAGCTTTGTAACTTTGCTCAATCAGATAAGGAAGGAGAGATGGGGTAACTCTTCCCTGGTAGAGGAGAGCTTTGCTGCAAATTCTATTTTATAATATCCAATATTTTTAATTGAGTCAAAAACAGCTATCTCCACCTTTTTAGCTCAGAAAAGTTCTGCTGCATTACAGGTTAAAACTTCCCCCTCTCAGGGAGTTGAGAGGTTCTCTCCATCTTTCTTGCAAATGGTGCTAAAAGAAGCCAGACTGGCAGAGGAATACATAGAGGGTTTTCAACATATCTACTTGGTTACTAAACTTTGAATTCCCAATAGTTTGAGACAAATTATAATCACTCAGATCACTGGATCACAGCCTACAAGAAGGGAAGAAAACAAAGCTACTTATTTTTCTTGTGGGGAGAGGGAGTATTTTGCCAAAAGTTGTGCTGCTGCTCCTATGGGGGCAACACGGCCACTAACTGTCCCTTCAACTATCTCTCCAAAGTGTAGATGATGATATTGTTGAGCCACTCCATGTAAATTCAAAACTGTTGAAGGTCTATCTGTTCCAAAAAAAAAAAAGCCTCCAGTGGGGCCTGCCTTGGCCCCACCAATGAGCGTGCTTTCCTCAATTCCTCCCCAGCCCATTTGTCTTGGGTTTTATAAAACTTCTAATATGACACCAAATGATTAAAATAAATAGTTATAACATGTTTAAGTCTAGGAAATTATTATGGATGAAAACTTTTTTTGAATTGTGCATAGATCAGGCCTCTGGCAATGCTGTTCAAGATTTAGCCATTACAAAAGATATGTTAATCAGAGAGGATGCTTTTGCTACTACAGGCAGTCAACTTGTTTTCAATATGAAATATGTGATCGATCTAAAATTGCAATCACAAGGGCATGGAGGGAACTTCCTTCACCAGGTAAACTCTCCATTGATTTGATTTCTAGTCAGCAACTCCAAATGGTTTATTTTTACCTTTAAAAGTGCAAACAAATAGTGTAAGGCACTGAGAACTTCCCTATGGCAGCTTGACCTGGCCTGACCTGGCCTGGTGAGGCGGGACCTGCACCGTGGAGTTGGGGTTTGCAGTTCTGCCTCCCATGTGATGAGGAACAAATTCCACAGGGGCTGCCAAGCCTTTCAGTGGCTGGCCTGCTGGTGGCACTGTAGCCCTCAGGCCCGAGGCTGAGAGGGCAGGACATGGCTCCAGAAAGGTGGAGCACAGCTCTGATGTGCCCGAGTCTCCCTGGGTCTTCCCATCACCTGCACCTGGGCTTTATGCATTGGAAGTTTACTAGGCACCAACACTGCCTGCACTCAGGTCCCCAACAGCAGCTGAGCATCCAGGCCAGAAAAGGAGCACAAGTGCCCAATGTCTGGGGTCAACTGGAGGCGACTGTGGCCGCGCATGTGCCCCACAGCAGCCTGGAGTCTCCCCATGCACACCAGCCAGCCATGCCCACCACATCCAGGCAGGGAGACAGAAGCCACAGCCCAAGGTGGAAACCACAAATGGCAAAGGAGAGACCAAAGCGCCTAAATACAAAATGCAGTTCTTTTTTCCCTCTGTACCTTACCATAAAAGTTCCTTATAATCCTCAGGCCTACAAAGGATTAAATGTGCTCACAATTTAAATTTCAAAAAACAAAAGGGGGAATTTAGCTCATAATAGATTTTGCTTGGCAGTATATAAAATTTTTAAATTCTAATAAAGATGAAACTACTGCAGCAGAAAGATAATGCAATCAAATAAAGGCTAAAAAGAGTCCTTTGGGAAGATCTTCATACTGAACGATGAAAGCACCCAATCCAGTGCTAATTTGGGGTCCAAATTTTCTAGGAAATGCTGAATGGACTATCTGGGTGCCAGAGTGTGCTTTTTGGCTGTATCATGGATCTAAACCCAGAGAAGGAGTTGATTTCACTTCTTCACTTCTCAAGAAGACCTTGTTCAATCCTATGACAGTGGTGCCTCAGAAACCATGCTACAACTGATAGACAGGGGTGGGGTTAGACCAGACCTGGAGCTAATTGAAGGAATTGACCCAGGATGCCCAGGAGATGGTAACTACAAACAAGAACCAAAGGTCTAAACAGATGAGATGATAAGAGTATATAAAGATAACCAAACTGAAAGTTCAATGAAAGAAGGGAACACAAAACTTACTAGTATTCTTAAGATAAAATACAAACATATAAGTTAATTATAGATAAGATGCTGTATTTTCTAACTCCTTTTATATGAGATCTCTGCTAATTGACTACAACAAATATGACTAGTCGATTTACAGTTATAAATTCTAAATTTGCAAAAAAATTATTGCAATTCAATTTGGCTAAAAATATATTTGAGTGCACTTTGATTCTGTAAAGTATTTGTCAGTCTGCCTGTGTGTCTGTTGTCTGTTTGTCCAGTTTGTTTGTAAGTAGTTGTTGGGGGTCGCTGGGCTAGTGATCATTCACAGGTGTGGAGCCAAAAGCATAAGTGCCAGTACAGGAGTGCCCAAGTGGCACAGAGTGCCTGAGAAATGCCCTGAGGGCGTGGGGTGCTGGAGAAGAATGGGTGTAAGAAGTGAGCTAGTTCAGGGCATGATATGAGTGTATAAATAGCTCCCCCTGGGAACTTACAGAGTTCTCACAGACACCAACAACCTGTAACTGTGTGCTTATTCCTGTGTCTGTCTCAATCTGTACAGATCGTCTATCCATATTTGTCCATTTGTCTGTTCTGTGAATAGCTGTTCTTTTTATTTGAGTTTAACAATTTTTCTTTTTCTTTCTTTTTCATTTTTGGATCAGTTTATCAGTTTAATTTGGGTCATAGACTTAAAAAGCTTGCTTCCACTTGGGTTGCTGGATGGTCACAATGATGCTAAAATTGGTTATGTGAATCTGATGTATATTGTTGTTTATTGTGGACTTGAGAGTCTCTCACTGTTTAAAAATTAAAGTGCTAAATGTTATGTTTGGTTTTTCATAAGTCATCAAAAATTATTAAAATGAATAAACAAAATCTTTTGACTTGGGGTGAGATTAGACAGGAGTTTAATTGATGAGTAAGAAAGCAGCTGCCTGACAACATTTTTAACCAGCTCTTGTTCATTGATCAGAGACCCCAATGATCTCCATAGCCTTATGGGAGACACCCCAACTAAAGGTATATAAAATAGTTTGGTACCAGAAATTGAACTCATGACCTTTCACTTGGCAGATAAAAAAATATTATTATAATATGTTCACATTGGTCATTGTCAAAAGAAATAATACAATAAGGTTTTTGATTTTAACATGCCCATACAAAGGTTTTCATATGGTTATGACAAATGTTATTAACCTCATGGTGTATTCATGTATTCATGCTTCCAGATGTACAGGTCTTCAAAAACATAAAACAGGGATTGTTTATCGTGACAGAATTGTGTTTCAGATTCAGACCTCTACCTTCAACAAATGCTTATGTGATGTACATCCCACTGAAGGTCAACAAGTTAAGTAAAAGTTTTTACATATTAATTAAAAATGGTTGATTAAGGGGGGGATGTACACTGTACTGCACGTTGAAGAGAAGGAGAGGGTTCTGCTGCACACAGCAGGAAAGGAGATGTTGATTTAGCTAGCAGGGAGGCAGAGGGCTCTGCACAAGGCAAAGAGGCAGAATTTTTTGATTTGGGCTGCGTGGGAGAGGGCTCTGTAGAAAGCAGAGATGAAGAGGGCTCTGTAAAGGCCAAGAATGTAGAAGGCACTGAATAGTGAAGGCAGAAAGGGTTTTGCATACAACAGGGAGGAAGAAGTCTACATACACAGCAGGGAGAAAGGGCTCTGCACAATTTAAAGGAGATGGCTATGTACACAGCAGGGGGGAAGAGGGGTCTGAGTATGGCAGTGTGAAAGAGGGTCCTGTAAACAGCGGGGAGGCAGATGACTGCCCAAGGGTATAAAGAATAGGGTTCTGTATACAGCATGGGGTAAGAATGCTCTGTATACAGAAGGGAGCAAGAGTAACCCTCAAAGGGCAGTAAAGGAAGGGCTCTGCACAGGACAGAAAGGTAAAGACCCCTGCACATAGCAGAGAGGAAGAGGCCTCTGCACAAGGCACTGAGGAAGTGGTCTGTGCACAGAAGAGGAGAGGGCTCTGCCGAGACAGAGAGGGATAGGGCTGTGTACTCCTCAGAGAGGAATAGGCCTCTGCACAAGGCATCAAGGAAGTGGTCTCTGTGCACAGAAGAGAAGGAGATGGCTCTTATGAGACAGAGAGGGATAGGACTGTGGACTCCTCAGGGAGGAAGAAGGTTCTGCATTGCTCAGGGAGCAAGAGGTCTTTCAAAGGGCAGGGAAAGAGAAGGAGGCTGAGGGCACTGTACACAACAGAAAGCAAGAGTCTTGCACACGGGGTTGGGGGGAAGAAGAGGGGTCTGCACAGGGAGGGAGAAGGAGGCGATGATACAGGGCAGGGAGAATGAAGTGCAGGGAAGTACAGTGACCTTCACATGGAAGGGAACCACACGTTCTGCACGCAGCAGGGAGGGAGAGGTGTGTGTACAGAGCAGCAATGAATAGGGCTCTCCACAAATTAGAGGGAATAGGGGTCTGCCCATGGCAAAAAGGAAGAAGGCTCTGTACAGTGGAGGGAAGAAAAAGAGTGAATTTGCCAGAGAGAAAGACTGCTCTGCACAGGGTAGGGCATTAGAGGGCACCTGCACATGGACAGGAGGGAGAGGGCTCTCCCACAGGGAGGAAGCAGAGGGCTAGGTTCACAGCAGGGAGGATAAGGACTCTGCAGGGCAGAGAGGAACAAGGCGCTGTGTACGACAGGGAGAACAAGTGCTCTGAACAAAGCACTAAGAAATAGGCCTCTAGAGCAGGCTGTGGTGGTGCAGTTCTTTAATCCCAGCAACCGGGAGGCTGAAGCAGGAGGATCATTTTGAGTTTGAGACCAGCCTGGGCTACAAAGTGAGTTCAAGGTCAGCCTGAACTGCATAGTGAGACCCTGTTTCAAAAAATAGGGGTGGGGATTTAGCTCAATGGTGTAAGCACCTGTCTGGCAGGCACAAGGTTGTGAGTTCAATTCCCAGTACAAAAAAAAAAAAAAAACAGAAATAGGCCTCTGAACAAGGCGGACCCTATCTTTGCAGACCCCTCTGTACACCTATGGGAGGAAGAGGGCTCTGCACAAGTCATGAAGAAGGGGGGTTGTTGTGACAGTTTGCCTCATGTAGTCATGGAGTGGGCTTCTAGGGTCTGTGATTGATTCATGGTCCAATGCTGGGATTAAGGGTGTGATGTTACACCCACCATATGGCAGGTAGCCTGCATAAAATATAAGGGACAGAACTGAGGTTTGCCTGTCTTTCTCTCTACTTCTTTCTTGTTGCTTTTGCTGTCTTCCACAGCCATGAACTCTTGCCCCTCTACCACATGCCATCCTGAATTAGAGCCAGCAGGATATGGACTGAACTAATGTCTACAAACTGTGAGCTAAATAAACCTTTCCTCCTTTAACTTCGAGTGTTGTGTGTTTTATCTCATTAAGGAAAAAAGTAAGACAGTTCTGTACAAAGCAGAGAAGACAAGGGTTTTGAAAAAGACAGGGAAGTAGAGGGCTCTGTGCACAGCAGTGAAGAGGGATCGGCACAGTGCAGAGTGGGAGGGCTCTGCATAGGACAGGGAGAAAGTTGATTTTGCACAGGACAGGGAGGGACAGGCTTCTGCACACAGGAAAGAGCATGTGATCTCTGTACATGGTAGGGGGTAAGTGGGCTCTGTGCACAGTACAGAGTGAGAGGACTCTGGATAAGGCAGTGAGGGTGAGGGATCTGGACCCCATGTGGAGGAAGTGTACTCCGCACAGGGCACAGAGGGAGAGGTCTCTGAATACAGGAAAAAGGAAGGGGGGATGCAAACTGCAGGGAGTAAGAGACCTCTGCACAGGCCAGGGGACTTGTGGGCTCTGCATAGGCCAGGGAAGGAGAGGACCCTGCACAGGGCAGGGAGTTGGAAAGTTCTCCACAGGAAGAGGTGGAGTTCTCCACACACGGCATGGAGAAAGATGGCTCTGGGCAGGCCAGGGAGAGACAGGTCTGTGCACATACAGCATTGAGGGAGAGGCCTCCACACATGGCAGGGTGGAAGAGGGCTCTGTACACGGCAGGGATGGAGAGGGCTATGTGCATAGCCAGGACAAGAGAACTTTGTACACTGCAGAGGAAAAGTGCTCTGCAGTAAAGAGAAAGAGGGTTCTGTAGACAGCAAGGAGGAAGGACCTTAACACAGCAGGGAGGGGAAGGGGTATGCGAACTGCAGAGAAGGAGAGACATCTGCACAACAAAGGAAGGAACACGGCTCTGCACATTGCAGGGAGGGACAGAGCTGTGCATATGGCAGGGAGGGAGAGGGCTCTATACACCTGTGAGTAAGAGGGGTCTACACATCCCGGAAAAGGGAGAGCTGTGCGAGGAGGGAGAGGACTGTGCACAGGGCAGGGTCTATGACTGACTGGAAGATTTTTCTGTACAAAATTCACATGTTTAATATGATGGTGTCATTATTAGTGTTATACCAAAATTTCATGATGTCATCAAACTCCTGTTTTCTCTGTACAACTTTGTAATTGATTTCTGTCTCAAAGAGTTTGATATCTGGGTAAGATTATAAAATTAAACCTACCACTCCCATTACAATGCCGGTAGCACTAATCCTCCTGGGTGTTCATTGACTGTAGTTTGGAGACCAGAGTAAAAATAACAGAGCTGAGAAGACACCAAATATGTTATGTGTGACCCACCAGGGTCAATAAATATTCAGAACAAGTTTTCTACAAGATCCTAAAACTCTGGTGAGTCACACAAGCTCCCGAACAGGGAGATTGTTAGACCGCACAGGACAGGAATCAATCAGTACACATTATTCTAAAAAGGAGGGTCACCAAAAAAAAAAAAAAAAAAAATCTCCCCAGCTTCTGCAAAAAGCCACCTGATCCAGTAAGACTGTGACCCATCTTGGATGCTGACACTAACACAGGAGCTAAGGGGCTCTACACATGGCCCAACAAGAAACCCTGGATAGCCTTAACTAACCTGAGGATTTGGCAAAATATTTTGACTAATACTGGTCTCACATTAGTTTGATTTTAAACACCAAGCAAAAAATATACACTAATACAGGTCTCACTTTAACTTGGTCCTGAACACCCAGCAAAAAAAATAAACACAGATCTAAGGGCTGTAATTACTGCCCCACCCCGCCTGCTGACAGTTTGCAGCCACACCCAAAGACAGGTCTAAGAGCCACCTGGTTGCTATTATCCTTTCCATTCTAGAACTCATACTTGCAGCCTTTATATGGGCTAAAAATATTCCTAGGTTCCAGGTGCTATCCTGGAGCTCATATATAAGCAATCTTTCCTCAAAAATGAAATCCTGATTAAAACAAAAATACAAAACAAAGCTTAGCCTTTGTGAGAACCTGGCCTAGGTCCAACAAATGCTGTAATCCTTGAGACGAACCCCAGACCCACTTCAACTAGCAAACCTCTCTTTTGCCATGAAACTTTAGTATTAATTAAGGCCATAAGCACTCAGTAGAAGAGGGATCTGCACAGGAAAGGGATAGGGCAAAGCACAACAGGGAAGCAGCTGAATCTGCACAGTGTCAGGAGGAAACAAGTCCTGCACACATCAAGGAGGAAGAGGGCTCTTCACCAGCAGGAAGAAAGAGGGCATTTTCTATGCAGCGCTGAAACAGAGATCTACACAGGGCAGTGAGTAAGAGGGATCTGCACAAGGCAGGAAGGGAGAGTGCTCTGTAGACAGCGTGGAGGAAGAAGGCTCTGCAGACAGCAGGGAGGAAGTGGATTCTGCACAGTGCAGGGAGGGTGGAATGGTCATTGTGTCAACCTGAGAAGTTAACAGCTTAACTAAGTGACTTGGCAGGGGGCCAGGATCCTCACTTTATAAACATCCTGAGCCTGTGCAAGAGGAGGGCATGAAGATGGTGTGGGTGAATAGCCTGCTTACAATATAAGGGAAGAAAAGAGGCTTGCTCCCCCACTTTTTGCTGTTGCTACTTCTGCTGTCTTTTGCCACTTTGAACTGTTGCCCCTCACCATGCCATCTGGCCTTGGAATCAGGTGATTACAGACTGAAACCTCCACAAACTGTGAGCCAAATAAACCTTTCCACCCTTAATTTTGGGTGTCAGGTATTTCGTCTCAGCAATGAGAAAAGTAACCAATGCAGAGGGTTTTCTGCACACTAACTACATCCTCCATGCTTTTCATGCTATGTAGGTCCAGAACAGTTTCATTACCCTGAAAGGAGACCCAGTAATCACAAAGCAGTCACTGCCCATTTTTCTCTGTCCCTGCCCCTAATTTTCTTCTGTCCTATAAATTTGTGTGTTCTGAACACCCTACAAAAACAGACCCAAACAATAAGGGGCTTTTTTGTGGCTGGCATCTTCTACGATAGCATCTTCAGGGTGTGTCTATGTAGTGTCAGGTGTTGGTCCTGCATTCCTTTGGTGGCTGAAGCATGTTCCATTGTGTGAATAACTGCATGTTCTATTGTATAGATGGCTGCACGTATTCATCTGACCATCGAGCTGTGGGGCGCTTGGGTTCTTTGCGCTATTATGGGTTATATTTGCATTCTCCTGTTGACCGTCCTTTATAGCATGGTTAACCCCATCATGAGGAGGAAGCACTGATGCCAGAGCCAGCAGGATATCAGGTCTCCTGTGTCTGGCATCTCTGCCATGCAAGCACTGAGGCCCTGCCAGAAACACTGGGATTTAGTCTCCAGCAAGCCTGGGCCCTCCCTGCTTCTGACCTGCAGGGGAAGCCATAGTCCCTACTTTCCTCCACTGATATCCCTGACCAAGCTCAGTCACGTTGTGCTCTGATAGCTGTTATTGTCATATCAAGTCCTCCACAGGACCTGAGCAGAGTTGATTTGTCATCCCCATTTGTCAGATAAGCAAGTGGAGGCTTAGCAACTTGGGTACATTTGCTCTGATAGGAGGTAGATACAAAGTCACATGTCTACTTGTGTGGCTTCCTTGGAACCCCTCCTATTTTCCCCCCATCCTACACACTTGACATTGTGAAGAACTCACACCTAGGCCAAAGATTGTCCCCTTTAAACACCTTTTTGGGGGCCACAATTGCTGGGCACAGCCAGTACCCAACACCTTGGACATGGTGATCACATGCTTCAGACTCTCCATCGCTCAGTTGGTCAAAGTGGTGCACCTGTCCCTCCATGCTGCACTCTTCAGAGATGATCACTGGCCCACGGCTCCTTAGCCAGGGTCCTCCTGGCCTCACCCTTCCAGCCCACCCTAGTCATAGCATGGACCCACAGTCTTGGTCCTGTGCTCCTGCCTCTCCCCTCTCCCAGCTCAGAAGCCCTCCAAGGCTACTGCCGGGCAGCTGGGGAGCCAGGGGCTGTGTGGCCCCTAGGAATCTGAGTGCAGGAGGCAGCATCAGGACTGGTAGCCCTCACTTATCATCCCTCTTCTTGGCTGGTGTGTCACTCTAATTGTTCTTTCTCTCTCCTCACCATCAGTCAGGATGAGAAGAACCAGATGATGACCACCAATGTATGGCTATAGATGGTGAAGGCTGTCCTGAAGGAGAGGACAGGAACCCACTGACCATAGGCCCTAACCAGGGACCAGAAAGAAGCCAGATGCAGAATTCACAGTTCACAAACAGTGGCCGCTTAGAGCTTCCAGAGCCAGCTGTATCAGACAGCTCCTGAGGGCTGTGCTCCTGTGTGGCAAGGCTCTGAGTCTGCTACCTGACAATGTCACTGAGGCCACCTACAAGAGCCAAGGGGCCCCTTTCTGGAGTGGGAATTTCACAGTTCTTGCTATGTGAGGACAGTGCAGGGCAGCTCATATTACTGAAGCTCCATGAGAGGATCCATTCTGCCAACTTAGCAGTTGACGTGGGTGAAAGGGAAAATACGACTGGCCATAAAAGGGGGTACTCAGGTGTGCCTGGGTCTAATCTCCAGAGAACAGTGAGTGTCCCATGTCTGCACTGCCTGACAAAGACCCCGAGCTTAGTGGCTTAAAGCAATGACCATCTCCTTATGTCTCAGGGTTTTGTGGCTGCTTTGGATGGTGACAAATATGGTCCTTGGCATCTGACTGCCAGGTGGGTCTCTTCTAGGGTCTAAGACTACTTTGCTCACATGTATGTCCTTTGGCAAGTGTGTATAGAAGACTAGAAGGTAGAAGGCTGGATCTGTCTGGGCTCCGCACCTGGTCAGAAACTGTTAGGATCTTTCCCCAGCAGGGGAGTTGGATTCTCACCTGGTGGCTCAAGGGTACCAGAGGGACAGTCCCTTTAGGGTGCTTATGTTGGTCCCAGGCCCCCACACTGGCAGTGCAATAGCGAGACTGTGTCCGCCACAGGAGTAAAATAACTACAAGCTGTGCTGGAACCTGGTAGATTCTGGCAACATTACCTCCTTCCAGGTCCTTCTGAGATGATCTGGATCCCCAACATTGTCCTCTAGAACAGGTAGAAGAAGCAGGGGTCTTGGGAGTATCCAGAGGGTGCCCTGGGTGGGGTAAGGGGGCACCCCTGCATCCCTCTCACCCCCTTAGCTTATTCCTGAATTTCTTTCACTCCTATACAGCAGCATTCACTGGATACCTATTGTGTATCAGTGCCTGGTGCTGTGCTAGTTGGACAGACTTGCCAATTCAGAGTAGTCTTTGGAAAATAGAGTACAGGCCCAAGGGCTGGTGTAGTAAGGGATGGCTGTGCTGCTGGAACCAGTCAGTGGCATCTTAAGGCAGCAACCTTGAAGGGAGCAAACTCACTTGGTGTGCTTTGTTGTGTCACTCATAGGTGCCTCATATGCATGACCAAAGTGGACCAGTCTGACCGTAGCAACTAGAAGCTCACAGAAGACAGGGGGAGTCTAAAGAAAATCCTAATGGGCAAAATTAGTGAATTAAAATAATTTTTGATAGAAGAAATGGAAGTCTTTCATTTATGTGTGATATCAGGTAATTTTTCATTGAGAAGTCAAGTTAAAAATGTATTTTTAAGCAGAGCCCTGAGGAAGCCACTGCTCCCTTAAGGCACAAATAGTTGAGAGACGCTCAGTCATACAATTTTGGATAGCAGTGGCGTCCACTGAGCCTGCAACACCACCCTAGGCCATGGGAAGACATCCACACATGACAGAATCCCACAGAAAAGACACCAGCCTCCAGCTAGCCCAGCGCCAAGCCATCAGTCCCAACATAGGAAGTGCTGTTTTGGAATATGATAAAGGTGGAGAGTTTCCCTTTGGGATCGTGTGTCTCCAGATGGGTCAGAGTGAAGAAGAAGGGTTCCTCACACTCTCCAGGTCTGGGCAGACCCAGTGCCCTCCACCCCAGCCACCTCGGAAGCAACCCTGCTCACACGATGACCTCGCAGGCCTAACGGGGCAGGTGCCTGGGTGCACTGCTGCTGTGGGGCTCAAGCCTCACTCCATCTCTGTGCCCGGGGGCTCTGCCCAGGATCCTGTGCCTCTGGCAGAGGTCGGGACCAAAGTCCCAGCATCAGATGTGACTTGGAGTTTTACAACTGCCAGTGAAGCCTTGGCCAGTGCTACTTGTTTATCACAAGAAGTTCTTCTGAAGAACAGAAGTCCAGTCCAAACACTAGCACACATTTAGTGCCTCATCCTTCTCCAGGATGGGAGCTGGTGGCCCTCTAGTGGGAAGTATGTGAAATGACCAACCTGTCTTAAAATATTTTTATTTGTTTACTTTTTTGGTACTGAGGATTGAACCCAGGGGATTCATACTGAGCAGCAATCCTAGCCCCCTTTTTTTTTGAGACAGGTTTTCCCACAATGATCTAAGTCACCCTGGCTAGACTCACTGTTGCTATCCTCCTGCCTCAGCCTCCAAGGGTGAGATTACAGGTTTGCATCATTATACCTGGCTTAATTTAAACTTTTGATTGATGTGTTTGTTACTCCAGCCCATCTATATATCCATCCTAAAACTATTCCAGGAAGCAAATGTCTCTCTTCTTCTGAGTATTCTGATCCCTAGGCTTTAGAATTGACATTTGGAGCTAGAGTGGAGGGGTTGGTGCTGGACCAGGGCACTGAGCTCACTGTGCTGCTGCTCAGGGGCAGTCAGGGGCTCAACTTCCTGTCACCATTTTTCCAGTGTCCAGATGAGTCACTGGGTGTCTAGTCCTTTGTTGCCTCTAGCTCCCTCTCTACTGTCCCCCATTAGCACCCATCTCTCCAGGCCAGGACACCCCATGAGTGTTACCCTTGCCCCACCTGTTCCTTGTCCCTGGGGAACCTGCCAGTGTCACGCAGTCCTTCCAACTCTCAGCCAGATCATCTTGCCATGGTCAAGGCAAATTCCGGGATGATCAGGGATGCTGTCTCCCGTTCCTCAGGTCCTAGGGAGTGAGGCTGGCTCAGAAATGCATGCTACGTGGAAAAAAATTTACTAGTCAAAGTGCTGGGTCCCAATTGAACAAGGACCAAAAGATCCCTGTGGAAAAGCCCTGCTCCTCCTCCACCTGAGGCTGACTCCCCTGCTAGGAGGGAAAGTACAGTCACTCAGAAAATGAGAAATAATCACTCTAAAGCATTAAACAAAGACAGGCCAACTGTATATATCCTAGTAGCTCAAATCTGTAAAGCTGTTATAAAATTATCTGCATGACAAACATGAGATGTGATTAAAATATACAACTGAATGTTCAAATTTTAATAAATTTATTATAGTATTAGATATATCAACATCAATTCTTCTCAAAACCCTCCCTCTGGCTTTGAAAACACTTATCCCACTGTTCTTGCCACTTTCTGAAGCAGCTCTCAAAGTCCTCTTTCCTGAGTGTTTTTATGAGGTGTGTTCAAAACTATGGTGAATGCTACTGCTGAGTGCCATCCAATGGAAAGGCAGGCTTGTAAAAACTATCACAGCATGTCTTCATCCACCTTAGTCACTGGATCTGGCATTATGTGACTTCCAGCTCTTCCCCAAAGTCAAAATGACCATGAAGAGGAAATGTTTTGCAATGCATACCCAGTTATGTTAACTGTGCATGTGGAAACGCTTGTCCTCTGACAATGCCAGCTCCTTGCAAATCAAAACATTTAAACAATCATACCTGTGACTGAAGCTTTCTTTACAATAGCCTTTGTAATTTAACTCTCTTGTCCAAACCAAAAATTTAACTAGATAGCAAAAACTAGCACTGGTGTTGATTAGATATGAAAAGACGCTTAAGAAATCATTTTACATCTAAAAGTCTTCTGAAGACAATTTAGAAATATAGAATATTGGTTGAAACTATTGACAAAAATTTTGCATATATGCAGTAGAATCCTTATAAGGTAGAAAAACTTTTTCTTAATTCTTTCCTTTATTCCTCATTTATTTCTGCCCTGCTTCATTCTAAAGCTTATTTCAGAGGCTGGCAGTTGTCCACAGGAATGGGATTACACACAGAATAAATGTGGTGAGGCACGAGGCGTGTGACTGTCTTTCCCAGACACCCGCTTCATTCCTACTCAATACTGTAACTTCATCTGATGGATAAGTGAGCCATCTGGATCCAAGGATCACACAGAGCCATGAGCAAACACACACACTGACCATAATAAAAATGGACTCAAAAAAAAGGACTCACTTCTACTTCCTCATAAGGAAATAAAAATCTGCATACTCACGTTTCAAATGTAGGAAACATCCAAAATGTCTCATTTGGAGTTGCAATATAAAAGTGAGTGGTAATCATAAAACACTTCCAAATGAAGTCTCAAGTTGGATATTATGATTTTTAATTCCTATTGTTCTTGACCGGTGTGCTTTGTGCCTCTGTGTGTGCTGGTGTTGGCAGGGCAGAAGTAGAGACACGGGATGATGTTGGAACTCCTGTGTCCCTGGCTGGCATAATGTTAAAGTAAATGGATTTTTTGGTAAAACTGAATAATTGCAGAACTTCAAAACTTCAACAGTGGTGGCCACTGTCACCGCTACACACATCCTCAATGGTCAAGGATACATCTCCTTGACTAATTCTCCTATTTAACTGATAACCCAGGCCTTTCCTTCTGATACGTGACCGTGTATTCATCCGATTTGATAAGTATATTGGAACATTGATACTGGGGAGGGTAATAATCCAGACACTGAGTAGCACCGTACCATGACGGGCTCATCCACTGTTGCATTTCCTTGGCTAGAAACTGCAGCACCTGTCTGAAGAGGAAGTGGCATAAAGTGACTACCTGAGGGTGAACTATCCTGTTGACCCAATGATATCTGCACAGGTCTTACTTCTCAGACTGCAGCTTCTCCTTTCACCCTGACTGTCTATCGTGCGAGCCTGCTCAGTCAGTTAGGAGGTGGTTTGTCGACTTCTTGCCAGCAGCCTTTGCTTCCCTGGTCTGATTGTTACCTGGGAAAATGTTTTGAATCAGCACCCAGAAGCAGCCAGAACAGCACCACTAAAAACAATGGGATAAGTGTGTTCAAAGGGAGGGGGAGGTTTTTGAGGGTGATTAATGGCAATGTGTCTTTTTCTATGATTTTTTAAAATATTTAATCACCACAGTTTTCAATCATATTCACATATAATGCATACAATATTTAGATGTTAACGGTGATTATATTCTAAATTCTCCATGCTACTCACGATTCTTCAAAATTCCTACCTTTGCAATGAAAATAATGATATTTGAAAAGACACTCAGGTACCCGGTGTGCCTGCTGGGAAAGATTCACACCCATGTGTAGAATGCACACTGGCCAGTGCAACCCGCTGTGTTTTCAGGGTCACCCTGCCTCCTATCTCTGAGTCTGCTGGGCTTGGAGCACTCCCAGCCAGCCTGTCTCCTCTCCCCTGTGCAGCTGAGGGGATTGAAGGTGACTAACATGACCAAGGCCACCTCTTCTCCAGAGGCACCGTGTGCTGGGTGACCCATCCGTCTACAAGATGTCACCTTCTCCTTTGAACAGCAGAACTGAAGCTGTGCCCCTGGACCTACAAGACCAAGATCGTCCCGGTGGACATGAAGGACTACTGGGAGTGTGCCCAGTGGCCATCATCAGCGCTGCCCACTGGACAGCAGAAAGAGGTTCCACTGCTATGTGAGATCTGCCCCGGCCTCACCTGCTACTTCATCACCACCGTCATCAACCTCATTATCCTGTGCCTGCTCATCTCCCGCCACACCGAGCTCATCTTCTACCTGCTCCCTGGCTGCAGCACGATCACGCTGTGCACCTCAGTGCTGCTGTCCCTCACTGTCTTCCTGCTGCTCATCACCAGGCTAATCCGGTCCACTCACTGGTCACACCGCTGAATGGTGAGTACCTGTTCTTCACCGTGATCTTCCTCACTCTCCAGTCTTTGTGCTCCACACGTGCCACCACTCACGGGTATCCACACCATGCCCCAGTGGGTGTGGCTGGTCCTGTGGGACTGTGTGCCCAGGTGGCTGCTCATGAACTGGCCATGGCCACACCTCTCCAGCTCCACCAATCCCCTAACCTGAAGCTTAGTCCCTTTTATCATTGGCTGGAGACCAAAGTGGATGCCCAAGAGTGGAGTCAGGCAGAGTAGGAGGAGGAGTAGGACGAGAAGGAGAAGGAGAGATGGTTGTGTGTGGGCCTCGGAGCCCCTTCTGTGGGTATCTTCTATGGCCATCGTGGCCTGCCACCAGGGCCTTGTGGGCCACAGCTGAGGCCATATCAGAGGTGCAGGGATCTTGCTGTCACCTTGCATGCAGAAGGCCCTGGAAGATCTGTCTATAATGCTGAGCACCTGTGGTCCGAGGACACCAACTCTTCAGTGTGTGGAACTGTATGAGGCCCCTTTCTGGGTGGCTCTGCCAGCTGAGCAGGGAGCGGCCTGTTCTCAGTGTGTTGGCTTGGTCCAACCCAGTCCCTCCCTCAAGGTCTGGTTCTCAGGAGTCTCAAATCAACTGTGAGAGAGAACATCTAGCTGACAGCTCTTGGGACACTTTAGCAGACAGCAGAGTGCCATGGGATCAAGAATTCCTTCTCTAGCTCAAGTCTATTATCCCAGCACTCTTGGAGGCAGAGGTAGGAGGATTGCAAGTTCAATTCATACCTGGGGAGCCTAGCAAGACTCTTGATCAAAATAAAAATTAAAAAAAGGTGGGGGACTGCTCAATGTGAAGGTTCTGGGTTCAATCCCCAGTACTGTGCATGTGTACACACACACACACACATGCCCTTCTTGCTTCCCTCTATGAGCAGAAGCAGCTATTTCTCATCACTATCTGCAGGTGGGGCAGGTCAGGGAGGTGCCAAGTGTGTCAGTCTGGGCATCCTCAGCTTCCTTCTTTGTGTAGAAGAGTGACCAGCTGTCCTTACTCAAGGACTCTGGGCATTGTGTGGATGTCACCTGTTTCCCTGCAAGCCCTGGGGATGCCTGGTTTTGAGGGTGGGGTCTTGTTATGTGCAGCCAGTTCTCAACACTGGAATTCATGTTATCAATCTATGGAAGGAGAAAGGGCCAGGGATGATTGCTGTGTGATCCTGTCGAGAAGATAAGAAAATCAGTCATTCACTTGGGAGCATCTGGGAGTGCAGACCACCTGGCATGGGCTGTGAGTCCAAGCTCCAAAAAGCACCCTGCCCTGCCAGTTAGATTGAAGACTTTGCTGCCCTTGTTGCCTTGCTTGTAAGCCTTCTCTGGAGAAGAGCTCAGGACCTGATTCAGACACTGTTTGCTTTGACCTTTGACATCTTTCTCCTTTCATCCCTTTGCTACAGCAGCAGGCAAAGTTAGATCCTCTCAGCATTTCCTTTTGCCACTGAGACAGGCAGATGTCTATTTTGGGGGCAGGGGCAGGGGCAAGGGTACCTCTGGGAAAGTTTTTGTTTACCTGATACTAAGCCACAGGAAGCAGGCACCATTCTCTTTACCTTAAACCCTTGCCTGGTGTCTAGAACTGTAGCTACTGTCCATAGTCACGAAAAAAAGCACCAGAGAAGCAGACTGACACCATTGAGCCCTGTATTAGCCAGTGTTTCTTCACTAGAGAAGCAGGTATAACACAAGACATGGAAATGTGTAATTTACAAGATTGGCTTGCAATGGCCACCAGAGTCAGATGAGGAAGCTGTAGAGTATGTCTGTACACTGGAGCCCAAAGGATTCAGTCCAAGGTCTGGCGCTCATCGCAGTGTCCAGTGTGAGTTCGTACCAGGAGGGAAGGATCTGTGTCGGAAGCTGAAGAGTCAGTGCTGGAAGCCAGGAGATGATGCCCAAGGCGAAGACTGGAACTTCTCTGAAGAAACACAAGCCAATCCATCCTTCCCCATTTCCCCCTTACACCCTTTACACAAGGTATGGAGCCACCCTAGGGTGGGTCTTCCACACTCTGGCATGTGGAATTGCTAAATTGATTTAGTTAAGCTTCTCTTAACTCAACTTCTCAAGTTGACACAGTCAACCATCATAAGCCCCTCATTCAGGGAGCTACTTAGGGGAATGGTAAGCACCTATATCTTGGCTTATTTTACTTACATTTTAAATGATTCTTGATATTTTTCTACCAATTACTGCCATATTGGTATATTAGCATCTATTACTAATGGTAATATCATCCTTCTAGAATAGGGGTGAAAAAAATTGAGAGAATATTCATATCCTTTTAAGTTCTCACCCACCACAAAGGACTCAGAATCTGATCCTTTCCATTATGGAGTGGTTCCTTCCTGTTTTAGTTTAATTTTTATTCTACCCTAGGTCAATGGCATGATCCAGATAACAATAGCACCATCCTAACTAGATTTCCTACGCTTCTTTTTTTTCCCTCTAATAAGTTGTCACTTGTCATTGGCTATATTCTGAAACATGGATCATGCCTTTGTACTCAAACACCTTGGCCAAGTCTTGCATTTTTAATACCGTAAGAAAACATTGATAATGTGAATGATCTTCCTAATTAAAAACAAGAAAAAGGGTGGTTAAATTTTTCGAAGTGGGCCCAGACTTGAAACACCGGGCATAGCTGTTGCACTGAACTTGCAGACAGAACCAGAGTCTGGGTGGCATCACTCCAAGGTACACTCTGCCTAGCTCCCTGGGACTAGGAGGCCTTGCCCCAACCCAATTAAGGCAGAGGCTCCACCTGAATGCCCCAGAGGCCGCCCTCCCTTGCAGTGTACAAAACCAGTGCTACTGGGTCCCGCGATTCAGCGTGGCCCATGAATCAGCATGAACCTCTGGGGAGCGCCCAGCCAGCCTCGCAGGACACAGAGCCACATACGTTCTAGAAGAAAATGACAAAACAAAAGACCAAGAGGCAGTCTCAGTCCCGCAGCACACAAAGATCAAACCCAAGAGACACTGAAATGGAGGACAGTGGGAGTCACACAAATGGACTTTCTGAAATGATAGAAAATGCAATAAAGAAGCATCTTGATGAAGCTATAGAGAAATTCAAATCAGAAATATTCTCTCAGCTAAAAAATGAAATGAGAATCATTATTAAAGAAATGTTGTCTGTATCTAAAGAAGAGCAAGATAAAAAAATAGAAGAACTTAAGATAATGATCAAAACCTTGAATGAACAATATAAGACACAAACAGAATGCATGATACAGATGCAAAGGGAAATGCAGGAAATGAAAAACTCCATGGAAAGTTTGTAAAACCGCTTAAGTGAGGCTGAAGATAGAATATCAGATATTCAAGGCAGCATGGGAAATCAGGGCCACGAAAGAAAAGATCTCTTAAAAAGAGTAAGGAACCAAGAAACAACAATTCAACAGCTGCAAGACGATGCCAAGAGAAATAACATAAGATTAATAGGCATAAATGAAAAAGCATGGGTCAATACTAATGACATGCAAAGACTATTCACAGAAATAATAGCAGAACACTTTCCAAACATGGGAAGAGAATCTGAAATACAGGTAACTGAGGCATACAGAACCCCAATTAACCACAACCAAAATAAATCTTCACCCAGACATATAATAATAAGGGTATCAGATATACAGCACAAGAACAAAATACTAAAAGCTGTCAGAGAAAAGAAACAGTTCAACTATGAAGGAAAGCCTATCAGAATCATGGCAGACTTCTCAACACAAACCTTTAGGTCAAGAAGAGCTTGGAGTGAAGTATTTCAAATCCTGAAAGAAAATAACTTTCAACCCAGATTGATGTACCCTGCAAAACTATCCTTAAAAATTGATGGAGAAATAAGATACTTTCATGACAAAGAACAACTGAAGAAATTTATGGCCACCAAACCAACACTACAAAGAGTACTGAAAGACACTCTAGAAAGAGACA